>VXBW01005313.1:1503576-1514323 GCA_013400375.1 Thinocorus orbignyianus
TTAGGTGGGAAAAAGATAAGCTGAAAAAAGAAAACTTAAAAAAAAAAAAAAAAAGAAAAAAGGAATTTTTCATGGGAAAGGTGTTAATTTTAACAATTAAAAAAGAAAAAAAGCATAAAATTAATACATTTGAGTTTGTTGCAGAAGAGCACCAGTACTGCTACAGAACATTAAAACACCTTTCTGATTAAAGGTTGACTCTAAACCCCCCCAATTTAAAAAATAAAAAATAAAAATTCTGCACATTTCAATTCTTTATGTTGTAGAAATTACTTAGGTAATGTTCAACAAAATGTTGCCTGCAGAATTACCCAGAGGAATTTAACTGTCCTCCTGCACACACACTGCAGTGGAAACTTAACTGGTATTTTCACCTAAGCCTTGGTTATGAGTATTTCTTTCTTATCTCATGCAAAAAATGTAAGAGTTTCATATTCATCACGGAGCATAAAATTATGGATGAAGCCTGTATAATGTTCTCCTTTGTTTTGTTTGTACCTTAAATTCTATAGGTACTAAATGAAGGGGAAAAAATAAAGGTTCCTCATGTCCCCATTTGTTTGAATCCATGATCAGTGGAATCTCTCATATAAAATTCAGCAGCACAATGTTAATCAAGGTCAGCATTTCTTTTTTTTGCAATGATTAAGGGTCATGTCAGAGAAGACATATTTCTTTGATTGCTTATGTTATTCACATCTGATAGGGATTGAAATCACTCATGATCAGTTAGACACTCCAGCCTGAGGCAGTTTAAATGGATGTTGTGACCTGAACAATGGTTAGAGTTCAGTTTTGCTGCATGTACATATTGTGTGGGATTTTCTGTGAGATTCACTGGAGTTTTAAGAATTGGATGTCACCAGTGAGCACATTCCCTTGATTTGCCTCTTTTGATCTTCCCTGTCTGAAACACTTCAAAGTCAGTTTGAGGGTGAGAAACACTTAATGTTTTCCAGGTGTCCTTTCATCTACCTGCCCTGTAAGGAAAGTCTTTGTTACGCAGATTTGCTAAGGGAAAATAAATGTGGCTGGTAATTGCATAAGAAGTTTGTTATTCAGACTTCACAGTTAATTGGCAGCAACATACCAATGGACAATAGTGTATTTTAACTGCTACTGAGGGGTCTGTGGGACCTTGCAGAGTCCCCCAAAGTTGAGAAACTGGTGCAAGTATAGCAGAGAGGGTTGGAGGCTGAAGCACAAGATGCTTGTGGATGGGATGAGAGAAGACACAAAAGGAATAATAGCAACCTTCTACTGCTTACACCATTTTGAGGGAAGAAAGAAGCAGAGTCTTCTTGGGGCTGCACAACAAAAGGACAAGAGGCAATTTTCATCAATGGAAACTCCATTTGGATGTCAGGACTTTCTTTTTCCCCCATGACAATGTTTATACACAGTAGCAGGGACCCAGTAAGGGGGGAATGGAGTTGTAGACCCTGAAGATTTTCCAAACTCAACTGCACAATTTCCCAAGGAATCTGATTTATCTTTGAGGTTGCTCCTGTTTTGAGCAAGAGTTTGCAGAACGGACCTCTGGAGATTGTTTCCAGGCGTAACTGTTGCCCATTTGTGTGATTCTCATTGTATGTGAACTCTCCTGGGGAAAGGGAGATACCTTCTGAACTAAAAAGTGACACTGGAGAAGCAGTGAAATACAATGTTTTTTAATTATGAGAATGAGCTCAAAGGGCTTTTGTCAGCTCTGTTGAGAGTAGTTATATATGACAGTACAAAAGTCAAGAATACAAAAGTTGCAGGAATCTATAAATACTTTGATGATATCAAGGGTCTTTCCAAAGTACATATATCCTCTGTTAATAAACTGAGCATTTCTAATTAGTGTAAGTGACCACAAAAATCTAACCAAAGCGCAGAAATTAGAGAAAGCATAGCCTAATTTAATGACTCTGAAAGTTATTTACTGCCTACATGAAGTCTCACATAAGTACCGACTGAATTATGAGGATTGAATGAGAAGCCTGGTGGTTCTGTGCCAAATGAAGGAATGAGGGGGAAGGAGGGTGAAAGAGAGAGGAAGCTTTGGCTTGTGGCAGAGAAGCTCATTTACCCCAGTTCTGAAGTCCATATGCTTGTTAGCTGGAAACTGGCTACCTCCCAACATGAAAAATGAAGTTTACATTGTGTATGTGAACCAGCAATTTGCATTGATTTGCACATGATTTGTGTCTAATTTGCTAACCATTAAACTCCATGTGATATGTAAATAGGTAGAAAGTTAAAACTGAGGTTTTAAACTCCTTCACTTTGACAATTCAATCTCATAGGCAGGAGCTGGTTTCTCTCACTCAGTCTGAGTATGTTTAAATTCACCCTCCATGAAAGGCTTGCAAAACTGTCATTTCATTCACATTGTTTCTTTCAATTGTTACTGCCTGAAGGTAGATTGAACTTCTTTAAGGATAATCTGTTCTTCTAGGATTTTCGAGATGCTTATATTATTCCGCAGCTATTTATATGACTTGTGGTCCATCTACAGGTAAGACTGACCAGTACAGCTAATTGTCACTGATACCTGGAATACAGACGGGATGCAGAACAGCATATATAGAAATGGCAGAAGTAAAAATAGCTGCCTGCAAGATACTGCAAGACTGATGTTAATGTGAGCACGATCACACTGAAAATCTGCAAGCAGACCTCCTATTATTTCAGAAAAGTAAATACTGTTTTATTTGTAAATGGGTTTAAATGCAGAAGAACTATCACTGTATTGCAACATTAAGAATAAAATGAAATTAAATAGTAACTTGGTCTTTTTTTGACTGAAATAGTAATGAGAGGTGACTAAAACAGGATATCTGATATCATCAGTACCTCAGCTATTCTGGGTGATTTCAGGATTATAAGAGAGGTGTTATTATCAAAGCTATAACAAACAAAAATTAACAAGTTTCAAAAAACAAAAGAAGCTTGATCTCCTGTTGAAGGAGGACTTGTCAGAAACACATGTAGCATTAATATATTTAGTTGACTGTAGGAACATGTTAAGTTTTCCTGAGGTCCTAGAAGACAACAGTATGTAAATGAAGTTGTTTCGTGTGGGGGTTGTTAGTTTGTGTTTTTTTTTTCTTTGAAAAAATTATTCAGTCAAAAAAGCATTTTAACAACACAAGAATTCAGGAATTGTTGACCCAGTGTGACCCAGTGAATAGAGCACTGGATTATTAATAAAATAACAATAACAATAACAATAACAATAACAATAACAATAATAATAATAATAATAATATGTCTCCAATTTGCTTTGTGATCAAAGCAAGACACGTTTAAGAGGTATAGGAAAACCTTTATTTTAACTGAAGGATGTCAGAACAGGAGTTACATGATGTTTATATGTATGGAAGAGCTGCCTGGGAGTTGACTGTACTGGCTAGAGACATCAAAGTTCAACAGCGATGTATAAGGAGATACTGGACAGGATGTAACATATGAGAAACATCGGTTCCATGGGCTTGTAATGAATATCTAGTAGATAAACATATCTTCAGATAAAAAGGACTTGAAAACAGTCTGAAAAGTTGTGGTAGACCATGAAATAGTTTAATTTTACTTTTTCATTCTGTAGTCAGCAGTAAGTTCTGAGGTTTTTCATTGAAATACTGATTTGGAGAAAGTTGCAGAATGTATCAGGCACGTAGCATTTGGGAATATGCTCTTCATGGTCAGCTCACATAGCATGACACTTCCTGGGTGCTAAGGCCATGTGACCACATTTCTATAAACCCTGGCTGCAACAGTGTCACACTGAGAAACTGAACAGGAGCTCTTGCCCTTGATTCCTTTTTCCCCTTAGTGCAGGGAATATCCATATTGTCATCTAGTCCATAGTTGCAACACACCAGATTTTGCATCCTTGCTATGGAAGATGTCTTTCCAACCCCACTAGCAGTTTTCCAAAATCCAGTTTGTTGGTTCAGAAAGCAGCTTCAGGTTCTACCTTTGCTAGAGTTGGTTGGTTCAGATGTTCCCCCAACCTATTCCTCTAGGATTACTTGGCCTTCTTCAGCTACTGCTATTTATATCATATCATAATTTCACTGTCATATATGAGCATCTCTAAGATTATTTCATAAAGCAGCACATAGTAGAACCATTTTTGGCTTGTTTCTAAATACCTGCTACTTCAAATTGCCAAAATATGGATCTAATGAAATTGAAACATGAAGGAATAAGTATTTAAGGCTAATCGGATTGTCTCCATTGATATTATGAAGTTTAAAATCCACATCCATACAAAATAGACTTTTTCTCATAAATATAACAACATTTTCAGTAGGGTAGCAACAGTGATGAGCAAAGGTCATGCTTTTACAATGTCTTTAAAAATCAGATTTAATTATTTATGGCTCCATAGCATTTTGAATTGAATTAATTTAGGCTGAAGAAAAACATTTGTTAATTAGGTATAGATGTTTCCACAGAAAAAGGGATAACTCATTACTATCCATTCATATTTAATTCCTCCTGTAACATTTTAAAAATCTTTAGTAGAAACCTAAAAGCTAATATAAATATGTTTCAGGCTTTGTTTTGCAAATGACAGAGAATCTACTTTGCATAAAAAACTTAAATATCCATCTCCACTTGAAATCAGGAAAGGTGAGAGGACATTTTTAAAAATCCTTTTCTTATTCATAACACATCTTTTCTTAATTACATTCAACATAGGCTTTCTTATATAATGCAAATGTCATCACTGAAAAGTATAATTCAATAAATTTATCAGCATGAGGGGATAAGATTATTAATTTGACTACTGCAATATCTTTTTCTTATCCTGTTCAATGTACCACTTTCTGTGCACCTTAAGTAATCACTTTTTTCACAACACAAGATGTAAATATACAGGTTAATCTTCATGGAAAAAGTGTCTTTAAAACAATTCTTGCTTTGATGTATTTAAGTTATGCATTTTTTCATTTAAGGCCCTATTTCCACTTTTCAATGAGAATTATTTTTTTTTGAAAACTCTTACATGGCCCAAGCAGTTTATGTTTTTTTTCCAAATCATTACATTAGGAAGATAAAAGGATTCTAGTCTGGCTATTGTCCATGGGGGTGATCCTGCTCCCTTCAAAATTACCATGGCAAATGTGATTTCAGAGTGGTGATTACTGGAAAAAAACAATTATCTGGACTAGTAGAAAATCTCATATGCAAACCTAAAAAACAACCACTTCAAAATGGTTACTTTTGTGAAGCAACGTTTACTTTGTGAAGTTGTCAGTTACTTACTCCATTTTTCCTGCCTGTAATAATGATTCATTAATTTAACTTCATACTGAAGTTGTTACCCACAATGTGAAGTCAAATAGGGTACTAAAGAAATTGGAATGAAGAATATTGCCTTGGTCCCTCAGCCTTTTTTTGTTTTTGTGGAAAGTCAAATATGTTATAAGTTAGAAGCTCAACATATATCAGTATCCTCTAACATTATTTCAGATGTTTTTCATCTCTGACAAAATGGACTGCCTAGAAGAAGCAGTATTTGAGGTCATCTGAAATGCAAACTCATTAGTTTCAGTTTGTGTGTGAACTGAAAGAAAAGGGGCTTTCAAATACAATGCCTGTACATATTAAAAATGGCGGTTGTGATTTGTTCAAAGCCAAGGGCAAAACAGTTACCTACTTGCATTTATTCCTGCACTCTGTGACATAAAAACTAGGCAAAAGGGTGAAAAAGACAGTGAACTACCAATGCTGAGTAATTATTCTGAAATATTGCCAGAGTGTAGGAACTGGCAGCTGATTTGAAGGAAAAAAAGTTTAAAAAGCTCCAAACACATTTCCAGGTAAAATTTGAGACAGAGGGTTACAGGAGTTTCATTCAACAAGCTAGAATTTATGTGCAAAATTTGTCCTTGTGGTGCTAAAGGACCAAAGAGGGCTTAGCATTTATTTATAAAGGAGTCAAGAATACATCATACGCTTACCTGTTAATAAATGGAATTGCAAACATGAGCATCAAGCTAAGGACTTAAAAACTTAGTCTATTCCTTTTTCTTATTTCAGTATTCTCGTAATCACAATAATGTTGGACTAAGATGTGTACTCTAAAAATTATTCTACTCTGTAAGCTAAGAAATGCCTGGGATCATGATGTTTCAGATGAGATTTTTCAAAAAACTGAAATTCCAGCTGTGAAGCCAAAGGGACCTAAATTATTGGCAACTACTGAGGAGGTCAGAATTTTCTGGCTTTTCCTTCCAAGTTCACAGATTTCCACCGGTTGATGGGCCATCCCATCTGCTTTGGAGGACAAACTGATTTGCAATTGTTAACCCTTGCAAGCAAGGACATATTTTGTCAAAGCCACATCTGACTTCAGTGTTTTCTAGATGCCTTGTTTTCCTTATAGAAAGAACAGACCTTGAAACTGGTTTTCTGATATCGTTTGTTGTGGTCTGTAAAACTGGGCATTAATGAAGTGACTGAAGCAAGGAACAGGTCATGCAGAAAGATCATGGAGGGGACCAATAATCCTTGGTTGCTAATCTCTGCTGGGACATTTTATTATATTGTATCAGGTTGCTAACTCTTGTCTTTCTCAATTCAGTTTGCTACTTAATGCGGCTGGTTACTAGCAAAGATAAGTGGCTGCTAACTAAATATATCTCCTGATTCCAGGGAACAAAACTATGGGCCAGGTTCTTTTGTTACTCATGTTGCACTTCCCTTATTAGCTTTCCCATTCACAGATACAAAAAACAACCAACTGCAACAAGAGCTGAGTTTTTAATTATCTTTACATAACTCCTCAGACTGGAGGGTGAGAGTACTTCTCTATGATAGAGTATGAACAAGATGTTTAAAAGTGGACTCTGAATAGCTAATGAACATCAGTCAATAAGTAACATGTCAACAGATCTAATTGTGCACTAGTGAAGTCATTGGAAGCATTTCTCTTCACGCAGATGCAACACCAGACTTTCAAGTCTAAGGTCAACTTGAATCTTGCTGGTAATTCCTTGTAAGTCCTGTGGTTGTCCTTTTATTTCACTGCCTCATGCCTTGCAGCCACTGCATATTGGAATATTTAATTGATTTAACACTATTTTGATTCTCTTATAATGCAAATGCTGACCTTGATAACAGAAGGCTTTTACTTTATAATGTTTTGTTGGTTTTTTTTTGCAGTTGCCAGCATAGCAATTAATATGTACTTAATAGAATCCAAAATTAGTCACTCCTGAAAGTAATTATGTGCTAATTATGCAATTATTTTATTTTATATAGGCAGCAAAAAATTGTAAAGTACTTCACTTATAGGGTTTTTTTGAAAATCAAGTCAACTACTACTTGACTTAAATAGTCATTTATGAAATAATTTGTCACTTGACATTTTAAGACTTCAGGGATTTTTACAGCATTGTTATTGTATACTTAGCATACTACTTTTTCTCTATCTGGGATTTTTTTCCAATAATAGAAATTTGATGTAGTTTTATCTAACACATTTGTCTGAAATTATCAGTTTATATGTTTATATAAAGTAATTATTAGCGGATTATTGTAAATTTGTCTGACTCCTAGCAGTTTTGCTTGACTTTAAAATACTTTTAAAAGTATGATTTGTAAGAAGGGGGCTAGAATAACTTTGTGTGTAAATTAGGCAATCAGATCAAGTTCTTTGTGTATCTGATGCTTAATTTCCTCTCTCTGTTTTTTAAATCTGTTGGCCATTGTTGTTCCATTTGTCGGAAGTGGCAACATCTACAGGCAGATAAAGGCCAGAACATTTTGTGAAAATTCTGTCTGAACAGGCAAACAACTCAATCAAAGAGAAACTATGTAAAATCAGTTTGTTCTGTTTGGCCAGCTAATCTCTCAATCAGTACACACTTACCACTTGCTGCTTGATGCATAAGTAGGCTAAAACCAGGTACAGCTACTCAGAGAATAGTCCAGATCCATGACAAGGCAGGTGGAGCATTGCAGTGATTTATTCTGTGCTGAGTATTGCAACAGGAAAAAGATTTTGGGACAGATAATGAGGGAAAGCAGTAGGAAAAAAGACTCACATCCCCAGGAAAGCAGGTTTCTTTATTTCAGCTGCTTATGAGTTATTTTAATTCTCCTCTAAAAGATGTTTCTACAGTGCTTTATTTCCATAACAACATTGTTCAAGACAGTGTCTGCTGTGCTCAGAGGGAAACTCTCATTTGTGTACAGGAAATAAATAGCCTCAATCAAATATCACTTATGACCCTTTCTGTGTAATGCTACAATAATGTGGTTCTGATTTACTATTACTCAGATTACACTGGTAATTAGAAGCTCAAGTGAATTTGAAGTCTTATTCTGGCAAACAAAACACGAAGACATTCATAAAAGATTTACAAAAACAATGTTATGCCATTTGATAGATAGGATTCTAAAGCAGAGAGGGGTAAGTTATAAAGCCTAGATTTTAAGCGCTTGCTGACTCTAACAGTTCGTAAGTTTTTGTTGGTACTAAATTATTTTTTGTCATATCAAAAATCAAGAAATATTAAGGAGTTAACATTTACTAACAAAGATTTTGCCAAAACCTTTGTAGATACTGGATAGAAAAGTGGGATTGAAAGTCTAGTGCACCTTTACAAGAAAACTGGCTGTCTTGTCTGTTCCCAAAGGAAGATTTTTGATCACCCACTGGAGATGTGGTTGGTTGCTACCCACTGTTTGCTCTGAATATGGTCACCCTTTTAACATGAAAAGTTTTATGCCAATCTTGTCAGTAAATGTATGGCTGGGAAGAAAATGGAGATTTCTGGGCCGGATCCCATCGAGCATCTGTGTGTCTACATAGTGCTTCACAATGGGCTGTGTCCTATATAAAAACATTCCTTCTTGCATGTTCCTAAAGGAGATGGTAGTAGGAATGTGTGTGTCTCATCTGAGCTTTTAGTTGAAAGAAATAGGCTAGAAGGATCGTATCTTTATCAGCTGCTGGATCAAGAGTTATGTCATGGGGAGTCTGATGATACTGCTGAATATAAAAATATTGTCTGCCATCTATTGTTTCCTTCAGTGCTTTCTGCTATCAGCTTCTTTATTCTGTTTTCACCTCACTAACTCATACTGCTGTGATTGACTAGTAGATAGCAATCACAGCATTGCCGATTTATATTTGCAATGAATAGAGCACCTAGTTTTCCAATGAGATTATTAACATATATTTAATAAAAAAACAAAGTTAACTTCAGTTGACTTTTATGACTATGTAGTGAAGCAGAAACACTTAAAAAGTGGTTACACAGAACTTATCATAGGTGCAATTTTCTTATACGCCTGTGCTTTCCACTTTCCTTCTGAGATGCTATTCAGGACTCATCTCCTGGTGAAGACCTCCAAAATGTTTTGCCTTCTAACATCAGTAAATGTAGCACACTATTTTAATTGACAGCTTGTTAGCAAAAATTCCAAGGAGCTCAGATACACACAGACATAAGGATGTAGTTGAATTTCCTTAGTTTGTGCTGTCTGGGAACTTTGCAATATTTATTTTAGGGTATGTTTGCTTTGCAAAGTCACTTTAAGTAATCACCATCCAGATATGAGCAGCAAGGTGAAGCCAGCTTGTCACTGAGAACCTACACTGTCAAGTTTGCTTACTTGTTTGCATACAAGGAATTTGTCCTTATCTTACTAAGCCATAACGCTGGTGTGAGCCTCCATCTTCAGTCTGCTGGGTCAGAAAGGAAGGGAAGAGCTGCTCTGCAGCTCTAACTGAAAACAACACGTCTTTTCCAGGGACTCTTTGGGGTGTGCCACCTTGACAGGAGGTGGATCAGGAGACAATGTGCCTGGTCATGAGAGCACAAGGAGAAAAATAGAAGAAAACAGCTGGAGAGTTGTCAATGCAAGAGACTCATTCTACCTCATTCAGAGTGGATATTCTATTGCTTTGAATTATAACAAACTGTCCCAAATCCAAGCCTCTAGCTAGGCAGTCTATGAAACCACAAATGCAGGCTGAATGCTGTGTTTCATCATGAGAGACCTGTGACCAGTTGAGAGTGAGACTCAAGGTGCACACAAGAAATGCTCCATGAAGGTCTTCAGTGAAAATATAATTTTACTTTAACATCAGAGACATAGAAGATGGGGGAAAGAACAAACAACCAGCCCAACAAGCAAAAAAGGGTAAGTATCGCCTTTGTTATAGGCTGCAGAAGCTGTGAGAAATAAGTGGTACAGTGCAGTCAGCACAGAATTTCACAGAAATCTGGCAGTAAATTGCACAGCTATTGTGGCCTTGTAGCTTCATGCACCTATTTCATACTCAGTCTCATGTAATCTACCACTGTACAGAATTAGCCAATTTACCATTTTGCTAGAAAGTCAGTGGAAACATAATTTAAAAGGTCTGAAAGCTTAGTGGACATACACAAGTAGAATGAGCACTAAGATAAGTCTTGTTTTGTAGATAATATTTATCTTTTTCTGTGGTGTGGGGTTTTTTTGTGCTTTTGTTTGTTTGTTTGTTTGTTTGTTTTTGTTTTGTTTGTGTTGGCTTTTTTTTGGGGGGTGGGGGTGGGAAAAGGGTGGAGTGGGTGTATTTTCATGAAGAAGCAAGGTTTCCCAGGAAGTTGGTATTTAAAAAGCTAAAAACTTGGAGGTTTTGGCAACTGGGATGGCACGTAGGATATTGCTTGCTTGTGAGGTATATTAGAAATAGCTTGGGATGCAATATGCAGATTGCAGGGTTGATCCAGAAATCTTTAAATTAGTTGTG
>VXBW01005315.1:0-12257 GCA_013400375.1 Thinocorus orbignyianus
AGGATAATCCACATCTTCCCATAGCAGGCATCACTAAAACATGCAAGCGCCCATATTAAAAGCATAAAGCTCCAACTATGACAATCAGTTTGCTTCCACAAATACTGCAAAACACCCCGTGCAGCGAGCAAAACTGTGTGACATGAGAGAACAAAATAGGAGAACAAATACTTACACTTTTCTAAACTGGCACTGCCACCACTTGCTGGTGCGGCCTCAAAAGAAGTTCCCCGTATGGTAAATATTTTAATGGGTTCATCACACTGCACAGTGCAAAGAANCTAGAATAGGTAACATTTAGAAAGTTACTTCTCCAAACTGCAGTTTTAGATGACTAAAAGTTGAAACCTAAGCATTTAGTAAAAGTAGCTTACAAATATTTTACATTACTTTTTAGCTCCATGTTTCTGAAGTATGACAACAAATCTTCTATTTTTAAAGGATACAGAGCATTCAAATAATCTCTTATAAAACAGTTTTTTAGTTTCAAAACGGGGGGAAAAAGTCAACTTTGAAAGTGTAATTCTTAAACATAAAGACTGTCTATAATTCAGAGTAGATCTTTAATCCTGTTGCATGAATTCACCAGAACAGAAGACAATGCAGCCTTCCCCAAGCATCTGTGGGACTGTGTTTCCCAATAATATATAACATAAGGTATCTACTCCACACTGGAGGCTGTAAGGAACACTAAAGGAGAAAAATGCTGCAGCACCAGCATAATCATAAACGAAGTCACCTTGAAACTGGGAATTACTGGGAAGCAACTTAAAAGTGCAACACAAAACCGTGCCCTGGTAACGCAGCCCGAAATGTAATACCATGTTAGTACATGTGGTACAACCTTGCAGAGAAAAATTGAGAAACATAAGCTAATGAGCTCATATCTGAATTAAAACACAGTGTCAGACAAGCATTAGAGAAACAAGACTGAAAAAATAATTACAAATTAAGTCAATTAACTATTATAAATAATTAGTTCAATGTCTTCATAATTAGGAAAAATAACCCTGTGGTATCTTAAATCAGAACTAATGCAAGCCATATTAAATAAAGCTGGACAATTAACTTAATGTCTTATGTTTTACAAAATCTGATCAGAAAGTCCATTAACAAAGAAATACAGTATGTATAAAGGAGATTACCAGATCCTGTTCATTAAAGTGACAGACCTGGTTTCTAACTGAACGGTACCAAAGTTGTTGGGATTATTTCCTTTCCCACACATGGAGCATCCCCAGGTTTCATTTTTATGAATCACAGCGATTCAGATAATAAAGTGAAAATTTCTACCATATTCCCAGGTTCTAACAACAGGACTATGCAGAACAGTTACCAGTATTTGATCCTTTTTTGCACAAACACCACATCATCTTTTGTGATTACTCACCTGCATAGATAGTTCTCACAAAAGTGTCTGGCTTCTTAATTTCAATAATGTCAGAAACAGGGGCAACATCAAGCTTGCCAGCTACTCTGGGAATAAGATTCTAGAAGTTAAATATTAAGAGTTAGCAAAGGAGACACTAACTAAATGCACATGGTCAGTAAAAGAACACCCGCAGTCCTGATTTTAACTTCATCCAATGCTGTCTGTAAGCAAAAAGGCACATACAGCCGTAAGATTTCCGTAGGGCTACTCGTACAGCTTAAGCAGCCCCATAAAATCCCATTATTGTAACAACATTAGACATTGTATGAGACTTACTGTAAGTAAATCCTTAATTCAATATCTTAAATTGGGAGACTTATTTGCTTCAATAGTTTAAAACTGAGTATAGACGCAATTTACTCAGAAAATTGACAATTATGGATTGCTCAGCTCTTAGCACTTCAAGTTAAAAAAAAAAAGCATTTTTGGAAGCTAGCTACCAGAGACTGTGAAAAAAACCCTGCACTTTCCCCCCAAAAGCCAAAAAATGATTAATTTAAAAATTACTATTGAAATCTGTATTCTCCTACTCTGAAATTTACTACAAAATTACTTAGCACCTTTAGGAATGGAAAGGAGGATAAAAAGAGCAACCTAAGTCATGAAGAAAATAATGAGAGCAAGAGCTTTGCTTCCTTTTTGTGCCCCTCTTAATCTGGTACAACGCAAAGGGTCCAGTTCTGAAATCTTTACTCACATTAAACACTCAAACATGGAATCATAAGCTCTAAAGCAAAATTGATGACCCTTGACTATGACATTACAGATTAAAAAAAATTAAAAGAAAAAAATTAAACAAACAAACAAAAATCTAAAGACTTAAGGTGTGTAAACATTTCTCTTAGCAAAGTTCCAAGTATACACACTGATACAGACTGGCAGTGTAGGCAGTCAGATGGCAGGCTGATGCTATTACTCATCCCACATCGGCAACATTCCTGCAGCATCCTTTTTCTCTAATTTAGCTGCACCACAACACTGACCAAACTGTTAGTACTGAGGCTCTCTGCATACTTAAATACCTCCTCCTTAAGAAACAACTTCTGAAAAATTATTTTCATTAATAAACATCTTGGCTAAGACATGGATCTGTTATTCATATATATTTACAGACATTTCAACTTACACGACTTACATCACAGGTGCAGGTGCCCCTTTCACCCCCAAAAACTTTTGCTTCCAACAGGTCTGCACACTTTAATTTCAACATGCAGATCATTCATTTTTCATCTCAATGTACTGTACTTTTCCTTACAATTTTTATAATGCTTTCAGATCACTTAATCTATTGTGTTATTGTCCATTTTGCCTTGTGTACACAGAACTAGCTGGTTACCACTAAATATTTCTTCTACCCTGTTCCTTTGTCCAAGTCAGCCCATAATAAAACTCAGACATTAATCAGTGTTTCTAACCAATGGCCTCTTAAACTAATAGAACATTTTTCAAAGTCTCAAAACCACCTGTGGCCACCCTCTCAGGCATCTGATTCACACTCTTTCTATACAAGTGTCTCTGCCTCTTTTTTACAAGAAATTTTCGATGCACTTTGATCTACTCACCTTCCCAAAGGCAGATGCTCCAGCACAAATGTGGGTGTAATTATATTTTTTATGAGTTTCCACAATCAAGGGAGTCAGCTCCTCTGAGGGTAAAAATACATTGCTCAGTATTTACAACTATTTTATTTTCAATCTCAAATATAAAAACCACTCGTTTTGTTCAATAGGCAAGAACAACTCTCACCTGCTAGAAATCCCTTGTACGCATCATGCTGAGCCACTAGAACTTTTGCAACACCCTGAACTTTGCTGACTTCTTGCGCTACCTATGATGACAAATGAATTATTACTAGTTTGGATTACAACATGCACCACAGACAAATAACAAGAGAGAGTCTCTGCTGCAAAAAGTCAACAGTTTATAGACGAGTTAAAACTGGAGCACAAAAGCATGTGAATTTCAAAATCAGAATGAACAAAATGCAGATCTTCTGACTCTGGATATAGCACCTTATGGGATACTGGAAATCAGTTTTGTGAATAAGAAAGCTATGAAGCAAATCAGACGTAGGAAAGCTTGCCTCCTGTACGCAGGATTGCACAATCATCTCATGATTCATTACAACAGTCAATAACAACCACACGATTCAGGATTATTGCTCAGTATTCCGATACAACCATCAAGAAACCAATCCTACCTTCCTCAAAATCAGTCAGTGCATACCGCAAAGGCACACAGTGCAAACACAAATGTACAGCTGGGTTATCAGCTTTGTCCAAATTTTAGGAGCAATCCTTTGCTTGCAGCTGCCTCTCTGCGTACTAATGTCATGTGAATTTTCATTTCTATATTTATGCATTTTTTTTCCTTTAAATTTGCAGAAATGAAGTTTAACTGATAAAAGGGTTACTGCAGATCAGAGAGAAGAGGGCTGACAGCAGTGTCTGGAGACCACATGCATCACCCCGCAACTAGCACAGTTTTACTGGGTTTGCTGAGTATCAGTTTACTCTCAAAAATTAACAGGAGAAAATAAACGAAAATTCCCTAATAGTTGCTACAGAGTATCTGTTTGAGTAACCGTCTCTTTTGTCCCATCAATACAAAAACTTAAAAAAACCAAACCCTTTTTTTTTTTTTGTAAAGAACTTTTTCCCAGCATGACATACATTGCAAACAGACACCATACACGTAGCACTAAAAACAAGCAAAACATTCCCAATTACTTGTACTTTTACTGTTCACACACGAGTACACCATGCCAGAATAAAAATGTCACTAATGCACTAACTACATTGTCTCTAAATCTTGCACACAAAAATTAAACTACAAATACAACAGACAGCTAACATACAAGAAACTTTTTTAGTCATGAGCCTTATGATAAAGTCAGGAAGTGCTAATTTCAGCATCTGAAGTTGCAAACACTCTGGCTATGCCACTAGTAGCTGACTAGTACAAGCAAGAGGCTCAGGAGCCCTATTTGTCACGGTGCTGTTTCATTTCTGCTGGTTTCCATCTGAACAAGTGCAAGCTGCTTTCCAAGTTCTTAGCACTGCAGTATTTGTCTTTCAGCCTTTACAGGGAAATATTGTTTTAGAGTTAATTGCCCTTTAGTCCTATAAAAATGTGCTTGCTTAAGCTTCTAACAACTGATATTGATATTCTCCCCTGTGAAATGAAATCTATACCCATATTTTCACTTCAGAGGAGCAGCAGTTCAAGCACAGGACACTTCCGGCAGATTAGCAATTCCTGGCACGGTTCCTCTTCGCTACAGATTATTTTTCAGGCTGGCCAAGATGTTTCACCAAGTATTGTTTCAGTGCATTCATTCCTTCATTCATGTGAAAACAACGTTTCCTACCTTGTCACAGCTGGTACCAGCTACCAAACAAGAAACTTCACCTCCAAGGCGTTTGGCCGCAGTGATGGCATTCAGTGTGATGGGTGTGAGAGTCTCGTTGTTGTGTTCTGCGATGACTAACGTACTCTGAAACCTCCGGAGCAGCGGAGCCTTTGGAAAACAGAAAGAGAGACAGTGAGGAGTTTGATGCTCAGCATTTGGGTAGAACACCTAAGAGCATCCAATGCTTTACAGAAAGTTATCAATTACACAAACTGTCAAACACTGCTGGCAAACAAAATAAGCTAACTCCAGGTAATGTTTATGAAGCAGACAACATACATAAGGTGTTAAAAATAAAAAGGTATAAATTTGCTTGACTTCAGTGTATTTATAACATGCTATGCTAAACTAGAACCTTCACAGGAAAATACTGAGCAGTAGTAAGAAAAACATTTTAATACATTACATTCAAGCTCACCTGATCAGCTTAACTAAGTACTGTAAAAAGAGCGAAGCTTAATCCAGCAATACTAAGACACAAGGAAATCAAGGGGAGCAAGTAAGTATTTACTTCTTGGGTTTTTGAGTTTTGGTTGGTTGGGGGTTTTGGTTTGTCTTTTTTTTTTTTGTGGAGGGGGGGGGGGGGGCTTTTTTTGTTTTTGTTTTGCTTTTTTTTTTTTACTACAGGTTTTAGCCAAAATCTACCTACAGAACACACTTATTACATTTTTTAATCAGTTATGTATACAATTCTTTAATTACTTATGCATAAAGCCAAAACTGCATGCTGTTGCAGGATGACAATTAAGCACCAAGGGTTCAGAGCCTGACTAACAGAACTGTTGATAAGCATCAGGTTCGGTTCTTTCTATTTTCCTTTAAATATGTGACACTCAACCACAGTCTGCCACAATTTAATGATCCTTAAATAATAGTTTTTACCAATTCACCATCCACACTGACTTTGAATTCAAAAGCAAAAATGAAAGGAAAAAATAAAAAAGGGAGGGAGGGGGGAGGCAAAGAATTGCCATGAAACCAAACCAAAACATTCTAAGCTCTGAGGCTTTCCTCTAATTTTCAGGTGAACCAGGAAAAAGCGTCATCCCTCCAAGACAAATATTAGGGTAGGGAAAGGGCTTGGAGTGGGAAGAGGAACATTATCCTTCAAATCCTTGTTTCTACTACATAAAAGATTCAAGATTCAAATGATGATGAATGTAATATGGAACACATAGAAGACAAAATAGATTCATTAATATGACCAAGGCCCAAACACTAACACAACACTAAAGACTGCACAACCAATACTTTTTTAAATATATATCCTCAGCCCAGCTCCTCTCACACCCAATACGCACTTACCCACCACTTAAACTAGGGAAAAAAATAATAAAAGCTTCAGAAAATCTGAGAGGCTAAAATCTGGATATGGACTTCAACCACACAAAGTCTACCTGCTAAACTTCACACAGAGCAAGCAAATCCTGAGGACTTCCCTGAAGCTAATCACAGTGTAAAAATATAAATACAGAAAAAAGTTTTTGCAGAATCAGGATCATTTGTCATTTTGATTAAAACAATAAGGATTCTTGTAAAAGTGCTCTGCATTTCATCCTTTATGCTTAAGGTTACTTGTTACGATTAAAGATTCTACCATCATTTGAAGCCAACTGCCAGTAACAAAATATTTATTGCCAATATAGTTCAGACACCATATTTTTGATTATGTTTCATACAGCATTTGCAATAAAAGTTATGAGATTTTAGTCACTGTTTGAAGAATAAATCCATGCTTTTGTGGCAAAAAGCCCACTTTTCCAATGATTTATAGTCACGTCACTGGGTAAAGTGGACCGTGCTCCTGAAAGATTCTGAAGTTTTCAAATTTCCAAAGGGAGCCACATGCATTTTAAACACGCACTCAGTTCTGACTATATTATGATCTTTTCCCTAAATAAGCACTGCACCACCAGAGCAGCTCTACATCACCCTGTCAAGTGGTTCTAGAATAAACTGAGAAATAATTTTTTCAGCCAAAAAGAGTAAGGGCAATGGATATTCCTTGGACAGACTGGATACCTAGGTCTTATTTCTAATATGGTAATCCCACATTTCACATTCATGGGAACCGCACACGAGAAGGTCTCTCTATGCCTACATGCATGACACTTCTGAACACAAGGACAAGACCTGATTTTAAATAAATTCACAGTCACATTCCAAATACTGGACAAAAGTTCTAGATGACAAATAATATTCCTGTGTCTGAATTTTAATATACTAACACAGGTAAACTTTTTTTTAATAAACAAAACAAAAACAAACTGACTTTTGTTGTTTGTTGTTGGCAGCAAAAGCAGAGGGTAATTCATCCAGCCACATCTGATTCTGAAAACTGAGTCTCTGCTATGAGTCGATGAAGAGGACACATAGTTATTATGATGAAGGAACTTGTCCAGCTGCACATGTGTGAGAACAGCCCATTATCTCAGTGACGTGATTTTTCCACCTGTACTTGGGCAGGATATCTAGTTTCAAGCCTAGGTAAAATAGGAAGATTGGGTATAACCCTGACTAGCTGAAAGCAAGGATAAAAAATCCAAGAAACAAGACAGGGAGAACCAGCAAACTGTTGAAAACTATGCCTTGAAAGGGAACAGCACTTAGCGCTTCTGCCACAGAAGGTTCCCACTGCAAACCAAGCTCTGGAAAATCAGGTTATCCAAGCAGATCAATTACAGTTGAACATCCTACAAGCTTGGGCAATGGGGTAGCTTCTCAGGCACGCCAGTAGATTATGAACACGTAATCTACTGGCCAGCAACCAGTAGAACTGGAAATTTATTTCACTGAGGTTTAGACATAAGCTGAAGCTAGGCACCTATGCTGCTTCTACAGCAGAAACATCTACATTCTGTCTCTGGTGGAAACTCAGACAGTGATTCGGTTTATACTAAAACAAACATTTATGAAGGAAAAATGTCTGAAGTTTCCAATCTCCCTCTCCACCAGCATTTCCTGTAGAGCAAACATGGTCTCTGACTTCCAGATGTCTAAAAGTTGGTAACATTAATCCAGTTGTGCAGTATACCTCAATTAAGCCACTGGCAAAGTACCAAAGGATTCGCTGAACCTATGCTCTCAGGTTTCCTAAAAGCATCTTTTCATTTCTCACCTGAGAAACTCACCAACGTTTTCCAAGCACAATGTTAAAAATTTAAGCATAATATCTGAATTTCTAGACATCAGACAAAACAGCTGAGACTACTTGCTGCTACTGTCCCAGCCAAACATTAGAAATCTGGACGTGCCCAGTACACGTGAGCAGATAAACCCATGCATGAGGCCAACATCCAAAGTACTCGTTCAGTTTGTACAGGCGATTTCTGCTCTTCAGAGCAACACCAACACAACCTGAATGTATGCTGGTCTTTTAGCACATAGACAGGTCACCTGAAGAGCACACAGGCAGGCCCAGCACTTCCAAAACACGCATTTGCTGCTTAGAGCTACAAAACATATGTATTAACAGCTGGAAAATCCCAACCAAAAGTGTTGTAAATCTCTGCTTGCTGCTTGGTGAGACTGGTGAGCAGACAGGTATCAAAGACCTCTGCAGGCAGGAGTCGAGAGCTGCCTGCCTGCAGCCTGCTCCCTGTAACACAGGAATTAGGAAATCAACTCTGTAAGTAACACACGTGGCAGACAGGGGAACAAGAGGTGCAGCACCCAAAAAAATCTTCCCAGTAAACTCAAGAGCTCCAACAGCTGTATTCTACATCACCCCATACTCCAAATATGCATTAATATAACCAGGCTGCTAGAAATGCACCCAGGAAACTGAAGTTTGCTTCCCAGCCTCTTCAGAGGAACCCCTGGAAGTTTTGGGAACTAAACTGAAATAGAAATTCACAAGGCAAAAGCACCTAACAACTGGAACCACAATCTCTAGAGCTCATTTTCTAAGCTGTAAAAGCAAACTGGCCAGAAATTAAAATTTTAAAACCCCTTAGTAGGAATTATATATCCCAGAGAGACCCACTTCTGCTGGGCAAAACTCCCAAGAACTGACTCCAGGAACGAGGGATTGGGGTATTACTAAAATAATGGCTATATTCCTGCACAACAAAACAATGCCTGATTTTATTAACAGACAGCCTTGTACCTGTAAAAGTTTTAAAAAAAAAATAATTAGGGAAGTTCAGGGAGAGGATGGAGCTCTAGCAATAAAGGCTATACTTCTCCTAGAACCTCTGTACAGATCTGGCTACAGACACCAGAGGAGGTCTAAGCCACAGGTATTTAGCTCCAGGACACACTAACTAGTAAAACAGCACTAAAGACACCCAAACTGAAAAAGAGCTAGAACTGCAGCAAAGAACAGCAAAATAAGTAAAGAAAGCATTTATAAAAAGGATTTATTTAGGAAACACAGTAAAGACTTAAAATTGCAAAGGAATTGAAACAGGAATAGCAAGATGTAATACAGAATAAACTTTTTGAGATTTATCCCACACAAACCACTAATAAAAATTAAAGCAACAAAGCTGTTTTGAAATACAGCATTACTGACAGTGAACTCAAGGTAAATGAATACATTTTAAAGTTAGTAGTCTGAACCTATCAACCACCACTGAAGGATACATACAAAGTATTCCCCAAGACTACAAATGTAGCCCAGTACTTCCTGGGTAAGGTGCGTTTCAGGCTAGTCAATCTATTCATCTGAATAATCTCAGGCTCAAAAACCCACGCATGCATCATGAAATAGACATGACTGAAATAAAATCCAATGTCTTCAGAAACACCAAGAAATTGAAAGCTCTGAACAAATCCACAGGTACTTAAAGACTCAAGAGCTGTGAAAACTGGGACGCCACAAAACACTGTAGAGATAACAGTACCTGCTCAGCATCACCAAAAATTAAGCCAGTGACATTTCATTTTGTTCAAAAGCTATTAGAATGGTAAAATGCTACACTACAAAGTGAGAAAGGAAACCTGACAGCACTGTTAGCTGATGATCTCTAACAGCTTCATAAGAACATGCCTATTATTTTGTTTAGGCCAACTCTAAAGCAACTCTTGCCTCCAAAAAAAAAAATATTGCAGAAACAAAAACAACTTTGATTCTATCCGGACCTTTAAAACAACAGAACAACCCTAAGAAAACAAACTAGTTTTCTGGCCAAAGAGAGCACTACAGGGTCCTTCACTCTGTCACTGGGGTTTTTTGAGCAACAGTGGAGGTTGAAGTGAGGGAGACCAAGAGATCGGTTTATGACCTGAAACAGTCAAGACCAGCACCACCTGCCCTTCATGAAGAGCCTCAGGATAAAGCCTAACTTCAACACAGGCTGAGTAACAACTGGATACACAACTAAAGGCACTGGTATCATACCCACCTACAACCAACTTGGCCCCAAGCTGCTGGGCAGCATCATGTAAGAAGGAGAAAGAAAAAAAACCCCAACACTGTGAACAGACAAATAAGCAGATACTTGCTTTTCTGACAAAAATTATACAAACCCAGAGAACGTTAAGAGAATACACTACTTGTTCGTTGTTTTATAAAGTTAGGAATGTGTGACCTCAAAATGCCCCTTAACTGAAAGTCTGCAAGACAATCCTGCTGATCACAACTTCTTATCCTTACAGGTTTGGAAGGGACCCCAAGGCTCTTCCATCAGATGCGAAGCAACCACACCGATGTTATTTCCAACACATCTGTCTAACTTACTGTTAGTGCCTTCCCATGATCAACACTCCTAGGCAACCTACTCCAAAAACTTAATATTCTTTCAACTAGAAAGGATTTCTTAGTGTCTATCTTAACTCTCTGTAGCAATATTAAATAGCTTTGTTGCAGTTTAAGCCAACTGTTATTATTTTATTATTCACAGACTGGTGAAAAGGCTTACTCTCATCTCTGCACCAATTTTTGGTGTACTTGCAGCCTCATGTTCCTCCCCAGAGCTCCCACCTTTAAGTCATGCAACTCCAGCCTTCCCTTCTTGCTCATACTTTACAGGTCTCTTGCGCCCTGTTTTTCTCTAGATTCTATTCCCCTCTCAAACTGCATGGTGTTAGCAGTGCTGAACTGAAGTTGGCTTTACTCCTCCGGCAGACCACATTGTTACACACACCCTGAAGATGCACATGTTTTATTGATTTTATTTTATAAATGTATGAGTGTAGAGGCATACAGCTGAAAATGAAGGACCTCGTGCTTCCAGGACACAAAACTGAATTGTGCAGCAATCATGAGTGTAAAATATTATTTACACAGCAGGAACATATGTTCTGGGAGCTCCAGAGATCATTACGACCTTTGCTCTGCAAAGCTTCCAGCCTAACAACAACTGAGAGATGCCCATGACTACAGCAGTTACCATTTTTAGATTAACTAAGTCACATATGTCCTGGTCTACCTTTGCTCCTCTTTTAGCTATTCTTAGTACCTGACACCAATTAATGCATCCATAATTACGATGTTAGAACCGGACACACCTGTAATACTTTTAAAAGCCTTGGAGAACTCAAGAAATCAAACTTGCTAGATTTAAAACTCTTGGGGGGGGGGCTATTTACACACAGCTCTAGCGGAGGGAATGTCTCCTAGTGCATGCTACGAGACAGAACAGATAATTCAGGGACATTTCATAAATCATCTACTCCAGCTAACCTTGAGTTCACCTAGTCGTTAAATTTGGTAACAGCCACTATGACACATCGAGCAGCAAACGGCCTCCAAAAGCCCGGCGCTGCCCACAGCTGAACAATATGAAGGTCAATGGGGAGCAGCAACAAGTGTCTCACACGGGGCCGGGGCAGCGACCGCCAGGGTTCAACCAACACAGCCCTGCACAGCCGCGCTCGGGTGACTGAGAAACGCCGTGTCAACCTCCCCGAACCCCAGAAAGCCTCTGCTTCAGCCACCAATGTCTTCGTAACGTCGTTAAGAGTTTACAGTAACAGCTCCGGGAGTTTTTTAAGCTGTGAGGAAAGCGCTCCTCTCCCTCAGCTGGTGCTGGACGGGGGGGGTAGGGAGGGGTGACGGGAAAAAACACTTTGAGAAAGTTATAACAACAATCCTCAACTCCTGCCTGCAATGTGCACTGAAAGAGCCCTTTGAACAGCCGGTGTCCCCTCAGAAACTTTATTTTTAACAGCCACAGTGCGGCGGAGGAGCGGAGTCCGCCGGAGAAGTTCGCCTTGTCCCCAACCCCCCCCCCCCGACANATCATTGGCAGGAGCGGCGAGCCAATGGGCGGCCGGAGAGATCGCCTTCCCGCCCCCATCAACCGACCGGGCACGCGCGCCTTCCCGCCCGAAGGGGCGCGCGGGTGGCGTCGCGCGTCCCCTCAGGGAGCATCCCCCTGAGGGAGCGGGTCTCCGTAGGGAAGATCCGCCCTCAGGCAAGGTCTGCCTTCAGAGAGGGGCTCCCGTTAGGGAGGGGCGGCCCTCAGG
>VXBW01005315.1:25170-169490 GCA_013400375.1 Thinocorus orbignyianus
TAAACGGGCCTCATGGAAACGTTAAAAACGCGCGCGGTTTAGAAGGGCCCCGTTATTACCCGGCTTAGCCCCAGATCACCAAAAAATAAATAAATTACAAACGAACTCTCCTCAGAGCCAAATCTGACAAATTCATTAGGCTTTTGATTAGCTGGAAAGACATCTCAGGAATCATTTTCCCCCCCCTTCTTTCTTCTCTGGAGCCTTAAGGAAATTCAAACACACCAAGGTTTGCAGCACAGCAGTCAGGCTACAGACAGAATAAGTTATTTTATTACAAGATACATACAGAACATACTTTCTTCTATTTGCAATCTCCTTTCAGCAGTTCCGCAGTGCAAGTGCCACCACACCACAGGGCAGAGAGTGCCCAAACCAGGACGCAGGATACGCCAACCAAACAAACCCAAATTATCAAAATTACAAAACAGAACCGGGAAGTTATCTACAGTACTCGGGATATAAATAGTGCAAATTATGTATCTACAGCAGAAGTATTTAGAGTATCAAAAACTTTTGGGGGAAGGTGGTCAGCAGGAACCGCTCGGCATGACGACGTTAGGCATTTTAAAAACGAAATCCACCGCCTATTTCTTCAAGAAGAACTGCCGGGCTTCTTCCCAGGACTGGCGGGGGAATCTGTTGGACAGCTCAAGATAATCTTGAGAATTGAAAAATTTTTCTGTTTGGGAGACAGAACATAAAATTACCGAGTTATTCCCTCTTAAGATAAGATGGCAATAAAACAAGAATAATGAACGCGCGGCCAATTTCAGATACTTCAAGTCTTTCACTCCCCTCCCCCTGCCCAGGGCTGCTCGGACCCCGGGCTGACGCCTCCGTGGAGCTCGAGACGCCGAGCTTTTGCTTTAACCAGAGGGGCAGGGGGCTCTGAGAAGCAAAAGCTCAGGTTTTTAAGCTCTGGGATGAGGTGTCTCTGGGAACCTTACACATGGCCACACACTTCTTCGTGCTCCCGGACCCGCGGGGGAGCAGTTCAGCCTCCTCAGATTTCGGGCAGCCTCCGCGGCACTCTCCTGCCTCGGCAGCTTCTTTTTCCACCACGGGCTGCGGAGGAGTTCTGCTCCCCGATTCCCCCAGAGCTCCTGGATCATAGATGCAGTTTTTAACCCCACGAGCAGCACGGGCACCGTGATGGGGGCTGCAATGTGCCTTGCAGGGGCTTGGGGGGCTGCCCGACACCCAGCAGCACAGTCTGTGCTGGCAGGGTTTATTCCCAGCAGCTTTATTGTTCCCGTTTTGTTTTCTGGGGCCGCCGTCCTCCAAGTGATATAATGGATAAAAATAATCCTGCTTATACTATCATTAAGTCAGCATTTTTGCAACCGGGGAATGTTTAGAAAGCACACTTGCATGTCACCACATAGTCGTCTTTGTTTAAAAAAGTTCCTCCAGTGGGAACAGTGAAAATAAAAAGCAGTTTTTCACTTGAATTTTGGATGTTTCTGGAGCAGATTCTCATGCAAACACAACCCCGGGAAGTTTGTGCTGCAGACACTGCACGAGGCTGCTGCAGACAAAGAGGCACAGCGCTGGCAGTACCAATCTCCATAAATTTATGTTAATTTTGTATTTTATAATTTATTTTTAACCATAAAGCTAACGTTTTGGACCTAGAACTGCTCATCTTCTGGCAAACACTCAGCAGAACGGTGGTGGATTTCTGCTGGCCGTCAGGGAGAAATGACTGTCCCAGTGCCGTGCTTCATCCAAAATACAGGCGGCTACGGACCAGATTCCCAGCAACACACTTGGATTTTAAATGTGTTTGACCAGTAACAGCCACCTCAGCTGAGAATCTTCCCAAGGTTTAGCCCAAAGAGGTTAACTGTATTTAACACAATATTTACAACCGAAAGAAAAAGGAAAAAACCAAAAAGGCAGCTCTTCTGCGAGCCGAGGAACTGCAGGGGAATTACAGGAGAGCGTTTTCCTGGGTTTTGGCTCCCTGGGTGTGCTGGCATGGCTGCGTGGCGTCTGCAACCTGAAACTTTTGAAGGTAGCCTTTGTGGCAGCTCATTAAATGTGTGCACCTACAGGATCACATTTTAAGACATGATACCACAGAGCATTTAATAAGGATTAGCGCTCGGCGTGCCCGACGCGGGGAGGGGAGGGGGCAGCAGACCGGACCGTGCCTGTGCTGAGCTGGAGCTGGAGCACCTCTCCCCAGACTCCAAAATCACGCTGGGATTTACCGTATTTCCTTCATCCCATGCAGATCCAAAATATTTAAATCACTGAATATGAAATCTACACATTTTGTTACCCAGTTGGTACATTTCACTGCAGACCTACCCCTCTGCTGCGACAACTGAGCATCCGTCTGGCCTGAGCTCTGGGCAAAATCCTAGGGAGAAAGGAGGAGGAGGTGGGGTGGGGGGAAGAAAAAAACCTTCATCAGCTTTTCAGATCTTATGTTTGAGGAACTAAAACAACATTTTTAAGTCCTCACAGTCACTCAAAATTACTTTATGAAATCTGTAAATTAACAAACTCNCACAACGGAAAAACCCCAACATTCTAGTATCTCTTTAGGAAATAGTTTTTATCGTGATTTTTAATCGAGGAGAACATTTACTATAGCTGTGCTTCTTGAAAACAAATGGCGTTTTANAGTAGAATACTGGCAGCGATTAAATCCTACATGATATAGTGGACTTTTATACCTTTAACTTACACCTTTTTTGAAAAAAACAAAACAAAACAAAAAAAACCCAAAACTTTTAATACACAACAGAAACCCCCAATATTCTAATATCTGCTTAGGAAATAGTTTTTATCATGATTTTTAATCGAGGAGAACGTTTATTATGGCTGTGTTTCTTGAAAACAAATGGCGTTTTAGATTTCTGCTCCCGACTCCAAACACACTCTTCCACAATTCCCGAGTTATCCCAGTCCCATCGGCCTGGCAGCCCGAGGTGTGGATCTCCTGGGTGAGGCACAGAACTGCCTGCTGTGCCGCAGCCCGGCCGAGCCCTGCCAGCGCGGTGGCCAGCGGTGTCACCAGCTGAGGTGGCCGTCACTCCCAGTGCCCCGCGCCACGTGTGATCCCGCCCATATCCAACGGGATGCTGCGTCCTCTGGAGTCGGGAAGGACACCAACTTCCCTCGGAAAGTGTTCGGAGAGGGCTTTTACTCTCCTAGCTTTGGTCTGAGTGAGCAGAGAAGGTGCTATACAACACCAGGGATACGGCTAAATGCATTTTGATTACTTCAGCCCATGCAGAAACACAAGCAACACAAATAAAAAGGATGATGCAAACTTCAGACGGTGGGAATGAGTCTGTTGGTGGGGAGTGTAACGTGGGCTCGTTTTCTTCTGATTTCTGCTGCCCGTGTTTAACAGTCTGTTTTGGTGCTGTATCTGAACACACCACCAACTTGCACGCTTTTTTACAGGACTTCTTTTTGCATTCCCTGCCACACGGAGAATCTCATTTTCTAGTCCCAGAGAAACATTTTCCAGTCTTTCCCAAACCTTCCCCCGAAGCAAAGGAGAGCTTTGCTCAACAAAGAGCAGCGAGTTGAAGTGAGAGTGCCGAGGGAGCCTCCGCACTCGCGGCTCCTTTCAGGACCCTTCTCCGTGTGTGTGTGTGTGTGTGTGTGTTTGTGCATCTGCAACGCTCGGGATTTGGTTTTAAAAACGGGTAAAACGTTGAAGTTGCAGTGAGCTCAGCACGGGTGGGACACCTCAGGGCACACCAGGGTCTGCTGTATTTAATATAACACCTTTTTACAAAGCCAGCAAGAAGAGTGTGTGGACTTGGCATCTCAGACCTGTCTCTAACGGGAAATCAAATTAATAACAGCGACCTTTGTAAAAATATTTAGACTTTGCTGGAGCTACTGGAGATTTCAATGCCATTCCTTCTGCTGGCAGAGAAATCAAGGCACATAACCTTAATTATTCATACAGGGAACGCTATTTGTGTTTTTTTGACTGAAAAAAACAAACTAAACCTGCTCCTTTTACTCATCAAACTTCCATTATTTTTTTGCCACTGCAACTTTTGCACTGAGAGCTGCAGTTTCACTCTAGGAAAGTAAAGGAGGAATTACAGCCCTGTACTGAACCAGGAGCTCATTACTATACGGCACATCCTTTTAATACGAAGTTCCAAACTTTTTTCTTCTTTTTTTAAACTCCTACACAATTATTTTAGTGTTAAAAAGACAGAAAGTAGTCGCACTCAGCAGTCTGATGTTGTGCTAAGACTTTCAGTAAATATTTAGTTCTTCTGCCTTCTCCCCCAGACCCGTGCAGCCTGCCCCGGGACTAACTGTAAAGCACCAGGAAGAGGCGTTTCACCAATGTTTCTGGATCCACAACAGTAACTTGCAGGTAACTGATTCAGAGTTACCAGACTCCTAAAAGCAGATTATTTTTTAATAATAGAGTGTTTGCAACACCCCCCACCCTGCATTTATTAATTGGAAGCAGTCAATAAAATGTATGGAAAACATGAGGCATAAATAAAATGTGATACATAAGGCACAGCACAGGAATTTAGACAAAGAGAACAAAAATGCTGTAAATCCTTATTCAAAATAGTATTTGTAGTGACCCCGGAGCCTTACTGTCAAAAGCAAAGATTGCAGGATCAGACTGGGAACATATGTTCTGTGTATCTGCTGCATAAAACATGCACACTTCTGTTCAGTTCTCTCTGTAAATCTATTGTCCACAGTATACAACTGTACATTTGTATGTAAACAATTAATATACTTATTTCAGATACGCTATATGTGTGGCAGTTTTTAAAAAATAAATATCATGAATTGTCCTGTAATAGCAGGACCTATATCCCAACTTCCCAGCACATCCAGTAACTTTAATGAATACGGGATCCTGGATGTGAGAGTGAGAACCTGAGCGACTCGCTAACCTTTCAGTGCTGTAAGATGCCTCAAGTACAGGCATCATCTGTGGTTTGGGAAGAGCTGCAGAGAATCTTAAAGCACTTCAGTGCTGTTTACTTGTTTGACTGAAGTGAAATGATTCCACACACAAGCAGAGGGGAGGCAGAGCGCTGCGGTGCCGCCGCCGCCGTGAGCTCACTGCCATAGCTACCTGGATGAAGGTGGCGAGTAGAACACAGCTCATCTCCTGCTCCAGGATGATCTTGTTCTGAGGGTTATTGTAGCAAGCAGCTATCAGCGAAGGGAAGAGCACTTTGATCAGCCGAGGATCGCTGAAGTACTGGAAAGGCAACTGGCAGAGCTTTTGCAGCACCGTGGGGTGACGGCCAGACTGTACGATGACCTGAAAATACAAACCAAACCAAATTAAAACACGTGGTGTGTCTGCTCCTCTCTTCCTGTCAACCACCAAGGGTGCTGAAGTCATACTGGAAAAATGAGCAGGGCTGAGGAGTAAACACTAAAAATAAAGCTCACAACATTTAGGCCGAAGAACTTCTGGTTTAGTGCCCAAGTATTATTTTTATTGCGGAGGAACACAAAGAATACAGGGCTGTGAAACTTTTTTTTCCCCCCCTGTATCATCCAAAAAGAGAGTAAGGAAATGAGAAGGGGATTCATCTGCAGATTCCAACAAAATAGACAATTTAATACCTTCATTCAAGAGACAAAGAATTACAGCAAAGGGAGTACGGCGAGTTAGAGCTACGAAACAAAAACCCCCAAACGCTGCCATTTCAACGTAGCAAGGGTGTCTTTAGGGGAAAAATAATCAAGGAAGAGATCACCAGGACTGTAAAACCCCTGCCGAAGCCCGATGATCCTTTCCTGGAGTGCTCTCTGGCAATTAGAGAGGACTGTGTTTCATGGGAGATGTCTGCCACGCATTCTCAGGCCCCAGAAAGAAAAGGTGATTGTGAGCTGCAGGGCAGGGAGGCTCAGTAAGGAGAGACCCAGAGAGATCCTCCCATCTGTATTTCTTATCTCAGTTTCTATCAGTGCCATTGACTCTAAAAGGAGAATTGTTTAGATAAATGGGACTGTTGTCATGAAGCAGGCTAAGTTTACAACTGCGTACATCTGAAGAAGTAAGGCAACGCTATTACTGGTCTCCTGCAAAGGAACCTTTCCAACTTACTTGATATTCTTATAAAGTCTTTGTGATAAACTCAAAAAAGGTCAGAATCGGATCTGTTCCAAACAACCTTGATTAGACAATTATAAAATGAAAGAGCTGTTTGACCCAAAGTTGGCTTTTGGGCATAGAAGGAAGCTCCTATAAGGTTAGAACACTGTAAAACTGAGGGTCAGGACTGTAAATTGTACTTGGAAAAACACAATTTTACAGGTACACACCCAGACAAGACTGCATTCAAATTAAAACCAGAAGGACAGAAAGAAGCAGTTGAGACCACAGGAACATAAATTACAGGGATTTACAAGTTTTCAAAGCACTTTTAACAATACCTTCAGAGCACACACTCGGCTGATAATGCAGTTCAGTTTAAAAACAAGATCAACACAGTAATACTCTGCATTTTTTGCAGTTCACCGGCCCAAGAGGCATTGAAAACCTTTCAAAATACTGGCAGAACTGTCTTAATGCCCTTAAAGACAGGAGGAATTTTTAAAAGACAGCCAAGTACGTGACAAGCATACATTCAGGCATTGTTTGGAGGAAAGCATCACCCAAGCATCTGGATGATTCTGAGCTCACCCAGCGGCTCCCGCACCGTGAGGAAACGGGCGGCTTCCCAGTTCCCGATTACTGCCTGAATTGTACATCAACCAGGGTGGTTATTGTATAAATCTGTGCTGTTCTACGGGAAATTCTACAATCAGAAATGTACTTAAAATCAGCTGTGACTGCACTAAAACAACTACAACTGGCATTCCGATGCAGAGCTGAGCAGCAGAACTCCTGATGGCTTTTCCGCGGCACCCGCACACGGGATGAACAGGCAGAGAAAGAGAAGATTTTGGGACGTTTCACTTTTCATTTCACATTCCACTTCCTTTATCTCTTCTAAAGCCACCACGGACGATTCGTGAGCTCTTGCCCAACTAACAGTGCAGCTACTCACACAGCTTTCATGGAATTATTATTTCATTATCCTTTCCTTTTCAACATTTTTACTGCTACGATGTTATCAGCATTAAAGATGGGAAGGTATATCCCAGGGCTGGCATTTATCACATGTGGAATCAATTTAATGATTTCAGCTCATTGTACTAATGCAACTACTAAACCTGATACACCATGTTACGGACTCTGAAAAAAATAAAGATGGTGAGTCACCCCTTACTGGAAAAAAACCCAACCAAATAAACCTCGAGCAGAGCACATACTCCTTCCTTCACTGTCAACTGGTGGAGAAAGAGAAGCCCAGCACTGGACTGAGCAGATCAACAACAAAGAAAACAAACTAAAACCTTGCCTGTGACTTCTTTAGGGTGGAAAAAGACTGCCTCATCTTCTTTTTTTTTACTTTCTTTTTTAAGCAGTCACTTGGTTAAGTGATCCCGGGGAGCTCAGCAGGCCTGGAACACTTATCTTACAAAGTGCTCCAATGCAAGATACAAACTCCTCACCAAAACCCAGTGCAGAAAGCTTGCTCCTCCTCCTGCCACATACTGGAACCCAGACACATTTACCTCGAATGAGCTTTTCTTGTTGCTCTCTAGCCTGACAGTCAGATATGCCTGTCAAATGTAACAGGAGCCTAATTAAATCACCCTATTTCTGTACAGCCACACATTTAAGCACCTGCTTAATTTCAGCTGTGTGCCCAGGTTCCATTAATATCTGCTTGTAGTTTTCTGAGTTGAGACCTATCAAATTAGAACAAACTACGTTGTTTATTTCTAACTCAGAGCGGGCAACTCACATTAATGTGTTTTATATTTCACTAAAATTTTTTGCTTACTCTCAAAATTAACAGATATCCATACAACTTTATTGGTTTTGCCTGTGCTTAGCTTGCTTAAATTCCAAAGATGTGCCTGCTTAGCCTAGCTGATGCCAGCCCAACACAGCGAACATCAGAATAACCCTCCGGAGACCCAAAGGAGGCACAAGTGAGAGTGGCAGCCGCCCCAGCCCGCTGCCCAGCCCCTGACTAATGGCATGACCCGCGGGAGCTGTCTCCTGAGCAACACCTTTCAGAGCTGCCTGTCAGTTCTCTTCTGTCACTCCCACCAGTTTACAGCCCTCTGCAGGTCCTGCTAATTTGCTTAATCTCCCATAGCCAGGGGGTCAGGCACTCTCCTCTGCCCTACCAGGCAATCCCTGCTCCCGGGTGAGTCCTTGGGCAGCGCACTTGGCACTCCGAGTGCAACAACCATCCTGACCCACCACACGGGTGTTTCTGAAGTTCATCACCTGGGAAAGCACAATCCATGATTTCTAAAGTCTCTAGATGGAATCAGGTCGATACTCTCTGTTCAGTACCCTGCTTGCCCGGCTGCTGTAACTCCTCTAGCCGTGAAGGTCTGAAGCAGAACAAGAGTCAGGCTTTCCAAACAGAGTGCAATGACAAAAGCCAGCACTACGCCACACAGCACTTGAGTAATAAAAAAGGACCATCCATCAAAAAAATTAAAAGCTCCTCGTGGTATGGAACAGCAATAAAGTTGTGAGGGGAACTCATCATTCCGCTGGATATCAGGCTTCCCCTGTCCCCCAGGTAGGGCGTCTGGCTGCAGACCTTGGGGGACTGCAGGAGGATATTCCATCCTGGATTCTGTGGTTCTTCCCCGTATTCGCAGGGACAGCTCCAGCAGCTTGCCTCTCCTGCTGCTGCTTCCTGGCACCCTGAAAAGGAGATCTCCCCAGGACAGAAAGCCTTTGCTAGGGAACTCATGAACCAGATGGAGCCAAATCACCCGGGTATGATTCTCCTCTGGGTAGAAAAGGGAACCTCGCAGCTCAGTTAATTTTTCTGTGAAGCTCCAAGGGCCCCGAAAGAACTTTCTTCATGATCCTACAGGAGTAAGAATCCTAAAAGTGTGACCCTCTCCCTTGCTTGCAAGGGCAGGGTGATGACCACTGGCACACAGAGGGCAGCCTTCCCATGGGAACCAGCAAGGGAAGGATGCTGTGGAGAACACTGAATTCTATTTACACACGGTACAGACACATATTTGTCTTTCACTGAATCTTTCTCTATATTCCCTTTTTCCTAAGAACTACAATTGCTTTTAAATGCACATGGATGGATTTTTGTCAGAGTAAAATAAAATCTTCCTAACTAATGGGATGCAGATCTCCTGAATGACACAGCACTAATACAGAATGTATCAACAGTGACTGGTCAAATCAGAAGGAAAATCTCACCCAGTCAATGATGAGTTCTACAAAAAATGAAAATAAGAATCCTCTAGTCTTTGAAATGGTATCTTTGTGATCACTTAGAGTTTATAAGCATCCTGTCAACAGAATTTTCATTGAGAAAACTAAAATGCCAGTCAGAGAGCTGAAGGATGCTGCATGTACAACACTGAACAAATATTAACCAAGCTGAGGTGAAGGGGTAATTCATACATTCATATAATGCCTCTACTCACATACCCTAATTAGGCACGTAATGTAGACACACGCCACTACTTTTTCAGGAGCGAGTAGTTCAAATTGTCTTGGGAAGTTTTAGATTTATTTTTTCAATTATGAAGTAGTGTTTCTGGTGACAATCTACATTTCAGTTTCCAAGCTGTAACTGCACACATTTTACATGTGTGAAGCATATAAAAAGAGAAGAAATAATTTACTTTAAAACCCTTCAGAGATTTAAAGAAGATTAAGATCACAGATGGGTTTTCAATGTTTCCTGCCTGCATGTTAAATACTGTCAGTCACAAATAAACTGGTTCAGCCTCAGACCCAGAACCTTTCACTCCTCGCGTCCCGGGGAAGGTTCGCTGAGGATTACTGCAGAGGGGAAGTGTTGATTTTTAAAGCAGTATTTAGTCTAGTTCAACTGATGGGTTTAGGTTTTCTTCTTTCACTTGGGTATCTGCAGCTCTGGAAAGGCGTCATTCACGTCAGTTATCCCTGTCCATGCGTACCATAAAAACACTGGAATAATCCTTCAAAGAGGCTAATTCATTTTCTGGTCAGAAGGAACAGGAAGGCAGAAGCAACCTTTCTGTCTGCACAAAGGCAAAACAGAAAGAGCTGAGAAGCAAGTATTCAAGTGATTCAGAAAACCAGGTTTCTCAATGAACTCCCCCCACCTCAGGAACCAGCATTTTTGTGAGACCTGCTGAAGCCTTTTCACAAACCAAACTGGAAGAGATGATTTACCAACAGGAACACTGCACAGGGGGACTCTTCATGACAGATCCTGGAACTTATTTGAGCTCTCATGTGCATCCTGTTGTGCTGACTGACCTCCTTCACCATGAATTCCCCGTTGCCATTAGGGCAATGATTTTGCAAAAGCTTATTTTTTGTGAAGCCGACACCTCACTGGGGTGACCAGGAACACATTTTGCACATCAAGGTGCACAGTGCTTCCCACACCACCAACACCAGCAGAGCTCCCAGCAGCCTGGGGACTGCTCACACCTCTCCCAGCAGCTCACCTCGCCTGCCAGAAATTCCTCTAGTTACACAGAAGGATCAGAAGATTTAAAAAAATCAGTGTCTTTAGTTGTTAACTGGATCGTTTTGTTTCCTTATCATTTCTATTCCTTTTTCTAGAACATAACATCACGTCATGGTTTATGCTGCTAAAATATGCAACATAAAACTGCAACATAAACCTGTGGCAGCAGATGCACCGCTGGCATCCCCGGCACTGCCAGAACACAGCCAGCAGGGCAGTGGGATGGATGGCCAACCAACACAGCCGAGATGATGGCCAACAACTCCCAGCTGCCACCTGAGCACCCGGGAACACAGGTATGCTGCCAGCTCTCCCCAGCAGGACAGGGATCCTCGCTTGGAAACACCATGGCAGGGAAGAATGCGATGGGGGGCGGTTTCTTTCAGCCACAGAAGAAAGAAAAAGACAGCTTCTCGCTGTTTAAAGATAGCAGAGAAGGGAGGAAGACTGCCAAGGAGAAGACTGAAATCCGTAGCCACAAAAAACTCCAAAGGTCAAGACCTAAGCATTTAAGAGCATGCCCTCGTGTGACGAGCTCCGCGCCACAGCCTTGTGTTCCCAGTGCTCTACAGTCAGGCTGCTGGTTTTCAGTCACTTGGAACAAGTACGAGAAGCTACAGGTCTTTTATCAAATGAAGTGTGAGACAAAATTACAGTAATGTGAAGTGGCTCCCAGTTCAGTGTGGAAAATAGACCTTAGTTGTAACTTTGGAAAGGTCAAAACTTCCTGAAGCAGAACTTTTCCCCCTCCTGGGAGAGGAGAAGCTGCTGCTGAGATGGTGTGTTCCACAGGTACCACGAAACAAAGCCAGCAATCAGCACTGTGAGCTGAATTAACTTTCTAGAGGGACATGCTTTTAAAGAGAATTGCCTTATTTTAAAACGAAATGAAGCATTAAAATGTGCTCTTCTACCTCACCCTGTTCTGCTGCTGTGACATATTTCACGTTCAGATGCAATTTTCTACAGAACAACTCAGACCAAAAGGCTAATGGTTCTCCAAGGGGCACCCCTTGGCTTCTCCACTGTCTCCCATGACTGACAGCTCCAAACTTAAACATGGCCATTATAAACATTTGGATCTTCAAACTGCCCCGTTGGCATGGGAACTATAATGTTTCTCTTCTATTTATTTATCATTGATATAAATGTCAATTCTAATTTGTACAAACAACTAATAACTTCATTGAACAGTCACTGAAATGCTGGGCATCTAATCTCTGTAACTGGAGTCTTCCATCACCCAGTTAAATCCTTTTGTTTGATGTCAGGTTATTTATAACTTTGTAAAAGAAATAAGTCTTTATATTAGTAGTCCAGAGTTTCTCTTCAAAGTCAGATCTGCATTATTTCTTTGCTCCTATATAAACAGACCCCATCCTGCTAGCATTCAATCAGCAGAATATGTCACCACTTCGACTCTTCTTCTGTTTTAAGGTCAAGCTCTTCTTTCCATTTTGCAAACTCCACTACTGGCAAGGCTCTCAGCAAAGAATGTTCTAAATTCCTCCTAACGGCTACCAGGAATCGGAGCACCATTTCCATGCAAACCCAGCGTTCCAGAAGGCTACATTCAAATTTCAAACCAAGAATTTTGTCTATTTGAAAAATCCCAGTGGTTATTTTCTTAACATCACATGTAAGCTTTCAGACAGAAGATAACAGAGTTCAGAAATACCATTAGTCTTTCTATAAACCACATTATGAGTGTCGTCCTTTTAGAGCTGGCTCGATGGTTTCAGGACACAGACTGGGTGCTCTGGGTATCCACAACAAAGAAAAAAAATATTTGAGCAGTTGTTGGATAATCATCCTGAGCCATTTGAGCATTTGGGATGGGACAATGGCAAATACAAGTAAAGTGGAAAAAACGTTTATCAAAAGCGATGCTTGTAGGAAATCTAGATAAAAAGGGATGAAGATAAAGCTCCTGAACAAAAAGGTCACCAAAACCGGCAAGTGACCTTAGTTAAAAGATAGCAAATTAAGCACATATTGCTGAATTTAATCACTAAGTAATTTAACAAATCCTGTAAGAGGTGAGCTCCAACACAATGTGATGAGGATGGGAACAGTCCTCATGTGCACTGAGGCCATTTGTGAATGTCACACAGGCCCAGGCTACAGGATGAAATAGTGGCCTGAGACCTGAGCTGGAGAAGGCACTGAGGAAAAGCCTACCCACAGGAACGTTAGCATCTTAGCATTTAACACATTAACATCAAAATCAACATGTAAACACGTGGGACTGCTCTCATGCTTGGTGTTAATCATATACTTATGTACCTGTTACGCTGAAGGGTATCACTACTTCAGTGTTACCACAATAACAACGTGCCAGGAGATGGACACCTTTGAGTAGTGGCCTAGCAATTTTTAGCTGGAGGAGAACACTATTATCCCTCAAGCATACTGAGAAATGCAGGCACTCTGTAAGCTCAAACAAAAACCATCATGCCATGTGTCAGACCCTTAGGTCTTACTCTGGACACTCAAACAACGTGCATGGGACCTTGCAGCCCTGCACTGGTTTTGAAGGGTCACCTTCCCACTCAGGTGCCACCCTTGCTGTCACACCGCTGGCAACCCGAGGTGCTGCTTCAGGGGTGGCTCTCTGCTCCTTCACATACAGGAACCCAGCTGATGAGAATGAGGAATTCTTGATTTAAAGGCTAGAGAAGAAACAGGACCTTAGTCAACAGAAGTCCGCACAGGCTGCTGGCAGAGGTTTCTCCATTACCCTTCACACACAGCTGCTTGGGGTCAAAATCCCCAGAAGGTGTGAGTAATTAAAACAGACACAGTCTAAAACATGGAAAATCTTTTTGTGTTGCTCAGAGCATTTTCTCTCTTCAAAAGCAAACATCTTCTGTCACTCTCCAAAACCCGACTTGAGCGAGCTGTACAGCCTCAGAACTTTTATTACCAGGACATTCTGTCTTCTGGCTTCCACAATAAATGTAAAGGCTTTGTGAAAAGTATCTGAGCAGCGGCTAAAAGGGCTGAGAGACACTGAGTCACTGGACGAGTTACAGAAATTACTGAGAAAGAGCTTCAAACAGAGAGGAAGAAAATGTACTTTTCTGCCATAAAAAAATATGCTACGACTTGCCCATCACTAAGGGACAGGAAGACGAGCAAGATTTTCCATAGTGCTCCCTCTGCAAGACTTAATGCGTTTGAGTTTTTCTTTGTATTTCAGTATCACTTCAATCAAGTGTTACTTGAACTGAACGTGATGAAATGGGTTTGGGAGACTTCTTTTCATTTTTTGGGGCCTCTTGCTGTCTCCCAGGCATAGGGCTGCATCCAAGTGCTCGCAACAACTGTCAGCTGCCCGAGCCCAGCCTGGGAAGGCAGAGCAGCCTGGCGTCCCCTCCGCAGGGGACCAGCCACGTTGGGGACAGGCGCTGGGGGTCTGCAGAGCCTTGGAAAACTTGCCACTTCATGGGAGAAGCACAGGGAGTTCCCTCACACATGAGGCGAGACAGACAATAGCTCGCAAGGCCTGATTAAATATTTGCAGGCTTTAGACTTTGTTTTAAACTTCAGTGTGAACTGCAGTTCCCAGGCAGAGGCGAGGGCGGCAGGCTGGGTGGGACGCAGAGCCCCTGGCGCAAGCTTCGGCGGCCAGCTCCCCCAGCTCATCTCCACCAGCCAAACCCATCGCTGCTCCAGGACCAGGTCTGAGCTCAGAAAAAACTGCTTATTAAGCAGGATTACGCCAAACTCCAGGGTGGTTTGTTCAACGTGGACAAAGTTTGGCTGAGACCACCAAACTTTCTTTCCTGACCCAGGACTAAGATTAGAGGCACTCCCCCGAGGCGGCCTTAGGCGACTGCTCTCTCCTCATCACTAAACTTTAGCTGCTGACTGTATTTTAAGGTCGCTGGAAATACTGGGTTATTCTTTTTTTAGCTTTTTCTTTTCTGTTTGCATCTCAAGAATAAGACAATTGGATAAATCCAAGTGCATTCATTTCTCACATTCATCCCTATACACTCTGCCTCGCCTACAGGAATCAGCCAGCCACGAACTGAAACCAAAACACTTGATTTCATGCTGAGTCTTTGCTCATATTAAATTACCCTTCCCTGCACCCTCTAAAAACAAAAAACAACAACAACAAAATTACGGGATTTATTTTGTGGAATGTTAGAAATACAATCAGGCTGTGACACACGCAACACGCAGTCCCGCATGCTCCGCTTGGATGTGATTTATTTTGTCACAGACCCCCAGAAGCTGACTGCTGAGCTCAAATAACAGCAAAGGTGTTTGACAAACGACCTAGGAGCCATCCCTACCTTCCCCTGGCTGCCTCAGCAGGAATGCCATCCTTTGTGAAGATACTGGCTCCCTGAAGTGGACTTACTGGTGTGTGTGTGTGTGTGAGGCCGACACGTTACAGATCCATTCCCATTTGATCCATCTTAATTTGGTGAGTTTAAAACCTTGGGGCATTTTTGGTTCACAAGCTGAAGTGTTCCTACATGGCAGCCGAGACTCCAGCTTCCCAAGAATCACTTGCTGAAATCAGCTACTCCACCAGATTTCCCAGGGATGGTTTTTGTTCAGACCTATACAGCTTTGGAGGCTTGTGCCTGGGGTTTGGCTGCTTTTTTTTTTGTTTTTTCATTTGAAAAGGTTTAAAGAACTAAACCCACAGCCTCATGCAATCCATACTCCTGAAAATTAAGTAACAAAATCAGAATTAAATCATTCCAGAGAATATTTACTTACAAATATGGACATTAGCAACATGGTAACTACCAATTCCTGCCTCCTTACTCCCATGTTGTATTTTTAAAAACTCCACCTACCAGCTCAGTAGTGTCCCGGTCACTCCACAGCCCCCAGAGTGACACAAATAACGAGTTTAACGATGGCCTCTAGTAAACAACCCATATGGAAACTCCACGTCATATTTTTATAAGCATTCTTCCAAGTTCTCCTGTCAACTTCTGATTTTCACAATTTTTCCATTTTAAGAGCATTTTTCTTCCTGCACGTTAACACTAGAGGAAACTGGCCACATCAGAAGCTCTGTCAGAAGCACAGAATGATTCCCCTGCAGAAGGTAACTCTTAACCTACAGTCTGCTTCCGAGTGTCCCTCGCAAGGGGCAGCAGCGTCACAGCCATGGATGTGTCACACACCCTTTGGGACAAAGCCAACGGCTATTTCATGACAGAGGTAAGGCTTGCCACATCAAAAAAAAGGCTAAAAAGAAAGAAAACTTCTAGAAAACTATAAGCCAATCATGTAACAAAAAAGGGAAAAGACAATCTCAGTATGAAATCTTTCTAGGGTACAGCCTCCCAGGTTTCCTCCTGCTGGGAAGGAGGCAGAGATTTCAGGATCCTTCCAGAACTCTGCCCACCCTACAATGTTCTAAGTTTTTGGAACGTTCTGCCAGTGACGCTGCTCTGTGACGCTTGATGTTTTTAAGGTAAGAGAAATTTCTCTCTGAAATATCCTTACTCCTTTAACTGGAACCAGCTAGTACGCCTGAAACATGTTTTCCGATCCATTTTCCACATCTAGACAGCAAGGATGAATTTCCAATAAGCGATCGGTATCACTAACTCCAACTCCCTGTGCTTCCATCTTCAGCACACGGGTTATCAGACATTAGTATTTCCATTAGTGATAACTTTACAGTAAGAATAATGCACTGCTCTCATGGACACAAGGGCCAGGGATAAAAGGTTTGGAGTGACAGAGAAGTAAGGCAGACTTATGCAACTGGAAGAGAAACTTTGGGGAATGAAATCCTTTCTTCAAGGACACGTGGTTTGTGAATCCCAGTTTTTCCAACTGCGTTATTTATCCCAAGAGGAGTTTTTACTGCTACCTACAATCCCTGATTTTCTAGTTAAGCTGCACACACTTTTCCCCAGCTCTACCACACACATTTCATTTTGCAATCCAGTAATAATGTTGGAGATGAGTTGGACAAATCATAAGCCTGCAGTTCCATTCCCTACAACCCCCCAAAGGTACTGAGATCCTTCCCGAGCGCTCGAAACCCAGCGTGTGTCAGAGACTGAAGGAAGAGCAGTCAGTTTTATTTACATAAATGCCCAGACACTCTGCATTTAAATGAGCAGCACAACTGCAGGCAGGGCCCCGCCTCTGAGGACCTGATTTGTGGGGACTTCCCAAATGAGAAATATTCCCTAACTGCACCCAAGAGGGAAAGATTCCTATTCCCAGCACAGCCATCTGAGAGGAGCCAAACCCTCCGCCACTCACATTAATTTAATTACGTGGCCGCATTCAATTACCCAATATAATATGCAAATGAACTTAGCTGACAGCACATGCTAATTACATTCATTATAATAATTAAACCAACAAAGAACGGGAATGAAAATGTAATGAAACAGAAGGATATTTTTAATTAGCGTGAACATTTTAATTAGAAATTGTAACCCCACAGCCTGATCTAGTGTGAGTGGCCTATGCAAAGGTGGGACATCACTTTCATTAGGCTGTTCAGGGCTGTGTGTGTGCCCGCAGCGCCACGGGACCCGGGTGCCCGCAGCTCCACGGGACCCGGGTGCCAGCAGCTCCATGGGACCTGGGTGCCCTCAGCTCCACGGGACCCGGGTGCCCTCAGCACCATGGGACCCGTGTGCCCTCAGCTCCACGGGACCTGGGTGCCCTCAGCACCATGGGACCCGGGTGCCCGCAGCTCCACAGGACCTGGGTGCCCTCAGCTCCATGGGACCCGGGTGCCCGCAGCTCCATGGGACCCGGGTGCCCGCAGCTCCATGGGACCCGGGTGCCCGCAGCTCCACGGGACCTGTTTTCACACGTTAACAGATTAAAGGGTGGCCAAACCCAGGGCCTGTGTCTCCTCCAGCATACTCCATGCCAAGCAGATGCCTCCCAAAGCCCAGCCCCAGCGTGGCACGGCCCCAGAGCCCGTCAGGGGGGAGGCAGGCTGTCTGTAGTAAACAAAAGCTCACGTGCCGATACAGAGCAGACAGCGCAGTTTAGCCTTGACTAATGACATTAAGGCATCTAAAATATTGAAGAAACTCTTGGCTTTTTTGAATTTTCAGTTTCATAACTGATTTATTTCTTCAGTGACAGCAGCTGCCCCAAAAGAGCTGTATGAATGTTAAAACAAAATCCAAAAAAAAGGAAAGGAATATTACTAATATATATGTGGGCAGAGTCAGCAAAATCATAGTCTTCCTAAAATAAACAGCACAAGCGCTATCAAAACACTGGTGTTCCTCAGGAATCCATTGTCCTCATCCCTCCTCCAGAGAGTCCCCTGGGGCTGGAGCAGGAGCCAGGGCGGGTGGAAGGGCCGAGGGGAGCCCCGCAAGGGCTCTGCCTGGGTGGGACCCGCCGGGAGGGCCCCCGGCCCGGGGGCTCCTGGAAACCGCACTGAAACATGAATCTGGAAGCTTCACCAGAGAAAGGAACTTGCCTTTTCAATTTGCCACTCAACTAAATATAAAGACTTTTACAGATAGTGTAATAAAACCAGAGAAGCCTCTATTACACGAAATGATTGGCGTGTGATGTTCTTGGAAGGTTTTCTTCTGCGAATGAGAAATATTTAGGAAATTGCCCTTTTATTATTTTGACTGCACAGTGGTAATAATTCACTTACTTAAATCACAGCGCTACTGCAGGAGGTCAGTGCTGAGGTTGACAGGCTGTAAAATTTCCTTTTTAGAAATCTATCTGTTCTCCAAACTGGGAAACTGCAATTTATTTTTTTCTTTAATCATTAATGCCTTTTTTCCTTTACTCCTGTACGCTGCTTCGGGTATTTATTTGCTGATTCAGGAGACAAAGGAATTGCAAAACGCACTGAAAACTCCAAACAACTGATTGCTCTTTTTTTTTGAGAGAGAGAGAGTCGAAAGGAACAAAAAGGCACACAGGTTTGTAACAAGGAAAGCAAATTTAGAGAGGAACAGACTTATCTAAACTACAAACATTTCAAAACAAACGTACATTTGCAAGAATAATGGGAGTCTGCTCTGAAATGTCAGTTACGGAGAGTGTTCAAACAGTGAATAAAAAGAACTATCAGGCTCTGTGGAAATTGGTTTTCAGAGCTCAAGCCTAGTGTGTCTATTTTTATTGCGCTGTCCTTTCCAGGAGTTCAAGCCTACTATTTGAAAGCTTTCACTGTGAAACCAGTTTTTGATTTTTAGTAGGACTCTGCAGATGATCAACAACGGGAGAAAAAACTGGAAGCTCCTAAAATCACCAAAAAATCAAACCAGAACTGAATGAACAGAAAGCACTTCTTTTTTAATGAAGGGCAACGTCATGGCACAACACGGAGCACCTGAAATACCAACCCTGAGGCAGTTGCACTGCTTTGCCCCATGGCAAAAGGAAAAATACTTCCTTTTACTGAAAAACCTTGCCCACGTTTTGCAAGTACCTGAAGGAGGAAAGCTTCAGTTTTTCCAAATGCTTTCTAAACAAAAAACCCAACCAAACCAGAACACCACTGCAGAAATGCCATCAGCAGTCCAGCTCACCGTGGCAGCTCCCGAGACAGCCCCACCACAGCAAAAATGTATGAAAAATGCTGCCGTACTGCGGGTGTTCAACCAAAGTCCCAGACTCCACTGTGGGAGCTGCAGGAGCTACGTTTTCATCTTGAGGATGAACTCAGTGCAGGGCAGAGGGGCGATGGCACATGCCCTCACCCCCAGCACTGCAAAGCCCCCAGCTGGGGAGCAGGTCCCCAGAGAGGGGCTGTTTCCAGCCCCCTGGCCAGCTGCTGCCGTGGCACAATGCCCGCTGGCCGGGCTGGGACCTTGGCCCCGGGGCAGGAGCAGCCCCAGGCACTGCCACCGCTGGTAGGAAATCCCTCTCCTGCGCTATTCCCGGCACGTTTGTAATGGCAAGGTCCTCCACGCAACGAATCCCATCTGTTCATGCTCGCCTGCCAGAAAAGACATTTTTAAACTGCAGAGAAAAGACAACATTGCTCGCTGGCACTTCTGGATGCCAGCACGACCTGCTGTGGAGCAGTGGGAATGGGGAAATGGCAGCGGCATCGCGGGGATTTTCAAAGCAACCCTGTTAAAAAGCGTCGCCCAGAGTCAGCTCCGGCTCCTGAGGGCAGGGAGGAGGCAGGATCCTCCCTCTGGCTGTGGCCAAAGCCACAGAAGCATTGCTGGGTAATCACATTATATACCACCTCTGACAGTGCTGTCAGCTTTAAGATACTCTAACGGTCCAGTCGCAGCCAACAACCCTAAGAAGCTCATCAGACAGCCTTTCTCTGAACCTTTGCTGACAAATCACAACACTTCATTCTTCCGCTCATCAGCTTCACTGAGGGCACTAAACTCCTCATCCCAAACTCCTGCCCCAAAAGCAGAACTGAAATAGGAACCGGGCGTTACAAGTTTGGAGAGAGAACAAAATGAGTAACATCACAGCATGAGGCACTCAACTGAGTCATGCCAAAGGTGCAGGCACCTTAAAGCAGTTCCTGCACATCCAGAGTCAGGTTCACATCCTCAAACACAGAGAGCCAGCCTCTGCCCTGCCCAGTACACCCCGAGATGCTGTGTGCAAGCTGGAGGAACTCAGAGATTTTTAAGACTGAAATATTTGAAACACTTCTGAAGCTTTGTGCCTGGGTTATTTGATAAGCCACTGTGAGCAGCCACGGAGTCCGCTGACAGAAGTGAACAACAATCAAGGAAGCTAAAGGGGAATTTCCAGTGTTTGTTTGAGAGAGTATTTGGTTCACTACTAAAAAGATTCAAGGAAAAGAATGGCTGCAACTGAAATGGGCGCTCTGGCTACCAGGGAGATGCCTACATTGGGATTTGAGGACAAGCCTTCATAGCAGACCAGCTTCCTTGGCTTTGAAAGGGTTTGACTTGGGTACCACAGCATCTAATCAAGCTGACATGAAGAGTTAGAATAATTAAAAGCATCAGTTGGTCAGTATGTCTTGGCAGCGAATAAGGGCTGTTAAAATCAACGCAAGGGCAGCTCATTGCCTGTGTAACAGCATGGACTTTGCTGACGGGCACGTAAAACCAGTGTTTGTGTGTTCAGATGCCCCTGCAGCTCCTCGTCTGCAAGCACACACCTTTGTGCTCCCAGGAATCCCAAGTGCTTCAGCAGCAACGTCGAGGGGATCAGTTTTCTTGAGGGACCCATGACTAAATGTGCCCTCGATAACTCCTGATGCCCTCTCCCATTTGCCTTACCTGGTTATCTGGGTTGTTTACAGTAAAATAGCCCACACAAATAATGACCTCGTGGAGCAATCCCTCACAGGTGTGCTGGGAGCAGTACCACAGCAGGGAGCTGATAATATGCCGGAATGCAAGCGACAGGCCTTCGGCACCCACAATGGACTGAAAAAAAGGCCAAGAAACAGAAATTAGAGTCTATCAGCATGTTATAGAAGTTGTGTGAATTACACGCACATCAACTGCACCTTTTGAATGTTTTTTTGCAAAGAACAGACTCTGTTCTTTGTTGCACTGGAGAGAACCAGCTCTCCTCCTTCAGCAACTTACTGCTTCCAACTCAACTGTAACATTAAAAGCCCCCAAAACAGGAATAAATTCAAATTTTAAAGGGACACAGGAAAGACTGGGTTCTGCTTAGTTGGTGTCCAGTGTAGCATTAGGCTGACAATTTTATTTGACATACATTACACATTCCAGGAAAGCTTAATAATATTTCTTAGCAATAACCAAAAGAAACCAAACCATCTCCACTCCTGCAAAAAAGCAAACTGCATTCCTCATCAATAACTTGGAATGCCAAGATTAATAACAAATAATGACTTTTCAAACATTTTTAAAAAAAAAAAAAGTTAGAAACATCCAAAAGGAGAGAACATTCAGCTGCAAAGCTTCTCGGGATGCTTTTAGAAAGTAGGCAAATTGCTGTAACGTGGAGATGCAGAATTAGATTTTATCTGGGCAGTCTGCAGCCTCTATTTAATAAACATGTCAAACAGACAGAGCGACACAAGGTCAAAGGGGAAAGCTGGAGCCCAGGGAAGCAGCATGACAGCTACGAACTCCACTGCAACAGCCAGGCAGGCCTGTGAGAAAACCTCTCATTTGAGAGTTTTCCTGATTCTGTACCCTGTAGCTTGTGCTAAGTACACACACACAACCCCAGCCTGCAGCACCGCTTCGTTTTAGTGTGCTCCAAATCCACCCAGTGAAAGCAGGGTCCTTGACAACCCAAACAGACCCAGCTGGGGATCCTTTCCCCCTTGAACCTCAGCCTGCTGCTAGGATTAGCCTGTTTTCAAACCTAATGCCCACCACAGCCACCACTCACTGCTTCTCATCATGGAAACACCGTGCTGTTGGGTCCACCCTTATTCAGTTAGTGCTGTCCACACACGGGCACCCCGGCTGTAACCTCTCCCGATAACAGCAGGTCAAAGGGCACCCGAGTTTGTGTATAAAAGTTAAACTAATTTTTCAAGGAAACTATGCTTCCTTTTTAGCCAGAATGAATATGGGCTCGGGATCCTGCCTTGTTTCTCGCTACCATCTTTCAATTGTTTAGACTGTCAAATTAAATGAAATATATACCCAGGAGCCATCTGTGCTAATGCAAACTCCACCAGACCAGACCTCTCCTGTTAATCAACCCCCTCCCCTGCAGTCCTACTATTACATGATAAAACTATTCTTTAGAGATAATCATCAGACAGGACGTAAACTCGGCCCCGCTGGCTGCCGGCTCGCTCCAGTCCACGAGGTCAGGATGGGCAGCAAACTGCCCCAGGTGTATGCTGGTTTTTTTAACACTCCAGAAAGAAATGCCATGAAGGGAAGGGAAGGGATAGATGCTGGGGCCACACCGGGGTGTGTGCCTGGCACTGCCAGGGCTGTGCCTGCCCTCCAGCCAGCTCTGCCCATGCTGCCCATCTGAAAGAGCTCAAGCCAGATGGTTTTCTACCAGCCTTCAGGCACTACCTGCTCTCTTGCACCACTCCACGTAAAAAAAACCAACACAGATCATGGGATTTGGGAATTGAAGCTGACGGGCTGTTCTAAATGCTCAGCTATGATGGTAGCTGGTAGAGGGAGAAACGCAGACAGTGTGAATAGAAGCTTGTATGTTAAATTAATTGTGCTTTCTTGAGGTAGCGGGGAGCAGCACTACAGCCATCTGCTACAGCTCCCCGACAGGCTGGAGCTGTCCCAGTCCCACTCCCAGTCCGTCCCAGTCCCACTCCCCAGTGCACACCTGCAATATCTACAGCAACACATTAACATCCAGCCTCAACTCGAGCTGTGGCAGGGAACCACTTTGCTACAGCCTGATTTACAGAGGGCTGGGAGTTAGGGGTGTGCGTGTAACGGTTGTGTCACACAAACCTCCAGCAAATACCCCCTTCCTGTGCCCTGCAAAAACCCCTTCACGGGACTGGATCCTGCAGCTGCATCTCTGGGGGTGGGGGCTGCTACACACAAGCTGCCGGTTGCTGTTATCAGAAACACTCAATATACTAAAAATCAAAGTCAGGAAACATGAACTGAAGGAGCCTGGTACCTTACACTGAATTCTTCACCCAAGCAAAGCCTTTGCTGAGTTTCATGCGTTTCAGATGGAGCGTGTGGTACAACTGACATACAAATTACATACTAAATGAAACAGAAACCTACGCTGATGAATTGTGTATGGCTGATGCTGAGCGTGTTTTGCAGAGCATTGCTTTGGGACAGCTCTGACAACACAACAGCTCTGCCAACTGATCCCAGAAACACACGAGTGTTTGTGCTTCCTTTGTAGGGCAAAACGAGGCATTGACACTAGAAACCTGTTCACAGAAGAAGGTAAGAAATCACTCACCTCCTCAAGACTCCAAATACCATCTTTCTGACTTTCTTTCCCAAATGAAAACGTTAAAAAGTTGTACAATTTTTGCTCAATAAAATTTTACTTGGATAAAAAAAAAATTGGTATCAAGTTATTTTGAGTTGTACAACCTTAACGCAAGCGGCCACTGAAAGCACCGGAAAATGTCAGCTGCGGTTGTAACACAAGCAAGTCCTTTCACATGAGAAAAACGGGTATTTCATGGGTTTGACCAAGTCTGTTGGTATTTTTTATTACATTTTTGGGGCTTATTAAATGTAAAACAGTACTAAGCTAAAAGTGACATTTTTGACTAGATGTAATGGGTGTGATACAGCATTTTGCAGAGTCCAAATTTTCACTCATTTGCCAGAGCTACACAGTGGAAATAACAGTTGGAACTTTAAGCACAAAAAACCCCTGGACATTTAATTGTGAAAGTTCCTCCAACAACTAAAATCTTCAAGACAAAACCTGGACCCAAAGTATAGGCAATAATTAACGTTTTCACAGTAAGGAGAAGTTTGAACCCCCCCGTTACCTGGAAGGCAGGCAGGTCAAGGACAGCAAAGCTGTTGAAGAAGCGTAAGCTCTGAACGGCGACCTGGACGGTGCTGGCGGCGTAGCTGTCCTTGGGGCTGGCCGTGGTGGGGTCTGCGATGGTGCCGTGGAACAGCACGCAGTACAGCATGTGCAGGACCCCCACCAGGTCTGTCGCCTGCAGGGCTGCTGTCAGCCCCGTGGGGTCCTGCCTCGTGTTGTCAAAGATGTTCCAGGATCTGTAACAGAAACACCGAGCCGTCTGAGGGAGACCAGCACTCCATGGGAACGCTCGCTCGGGATGCAGCACTTCCAATGAGCCATAAACTGCTGAAAAGGAAGAAAACTGATGCCTAACGTGTCAAAAAGCACAACATTTCCAGAAAGTGCTGTCAATAAACAGGGGCACCATCCCCTGCTCTTTAACTGAAGTGCAGCTGCATCTTTAAATATCTCTCTCCTCGTACTGGGGTCCTTGCTCCCAAAATGGGTTCAGGAGAGCAGAGCGAGACCGTGCAGAAGTTGGACAGCTTTACCCTCGGAAGCCTGGGGGCACTTTCAGGGGCTCCAAGCAGGCTGTGTCTCGGGTCAGCAGCCTGCACCCACGGTTCTTTCTTGCAAGAGCAGCCAGCAGAGGTGGGAGAACCCTCTGGAGCTGCTCAGTGCCTCGGTGACGGGCTGCAGGCACTGGAACAAACCCCCTACCTAAGCAGCAAAAGAAGTTACCAGGACCAGATGATCTTAATCAAATGGTTCTGCAGGAATTTCCGAATGCAGTGGCTGAGCAGTTACAAACACACTGCTGCTTCCTCAGTCAGACGTTATTCCGGGAGACTGCACGGTGGGGAAACACAAGGAGGTATGAATTGCTTGAGACAAACTAGCACACCTCGTGCAAATGGAAACCGGGTTTCTTTGGCACCTTTGGGGTATCCAGGTAAAATAACAGAGAAGGTTTCTGGCTATCAGGGTATCAGCACAGACCGGCAAATAACTCAGGATGCCCTTTCCATTCTCACACACAAACTTCCTAAAGCACTTCACATAATCCCTCTGTGATTTGTAGCGTTCATAATAATCCAGAAGATGATGCAGGACAGTCACTGCTAAGGAAGGCTGAGGCTGTCAGCACTCTGGAGGCTAAATCATGTGGAATGGAGGCAAATACAAAATAAAGCACGTAAGTCAACAAGTTTTATGTGCTCTGAGTTGCAATTCAAACCCACCACCTGAACTTCATTATGGAAATACATTTAGTCTCTACTGGCAAAGGAAACACCGAAATATTAAGATACAGTCAACAGTAACACTGAAAATATGGTCCATCAAAATCTGGTCTTTACCTCATCTACTATGGTTCCTTCTTAAAAAAGAAAGAAGTGTCAGTATCAGAAGAGACTGGAAAGTTTGAGTCTATTTACTTTTTTTTAAACAATTGAAGTAAAATATGACAAGTGGTATGAGAAAATGCTATGAAGGGCAAACTAGATGAGGGTATCTTTCCTTTTTATAACAACTAAAAGCAAAGGAAATGGGAAAGCAGTGGAAACAAGAACCGCTTCCTAAAAACAAATCCGTAACTGTAAGACCTTAGCTGGACAGAGAAAAGACCGGACACCCAGAGGGCTCAGGATATTCCTGCTGACCAGAAGCAGTAAGCAGCTTTTCCCTGACTAGAGCAGCTCTTATTGACCTTTGCAGTATCTGCTCCAGAAGCACCCTGCACCACCCTGGTGGCACACTCTGCTCTGTTCCAGAGGAGATCCCGACACAGATCCTAGGTTGCTGATAATCCTGCTTTTAAGCTAGGCATTTGTCTTCAATGGAGCAACGAACCCCCAGATTCAGCCACTCTCAGCTTTTAGTGATCATTGTGTTCTGTCCTTTTCACTTTTTCTAGTGATGCACAAAGCAAACAGGTGAGGAGGTACCGCACCACCTCACCCACACCAACGTCCATCAGCCAGAGCTTCTGTCCGTGACAGCACACCATTGCCTTCTGGGACCAAAGAAAGAGAAACAGGCAGAGCAGGGTAACAAACCTGCATTCTCCACCTCCCAAACAAGGCCCTAATACTGGGATAACTTCCAAAATAGCTTAAATTTTTTTAAGAGGAAAAGGAACAACAGTTACGTGAAGCACCATCCTCACAGTTACAACAGCAAACTTGAAAGCTACTATCTGTGCATTTTCCCTTGGATACAGTTCTTCTCCAAGGTAGTATGTGCGGCCACATAAAAACTTCTCTAAGCTTTTAGCGTGGGCACTAAAATCCTGAGCAAGACCTGGATGGTTTATACACATAATCTGTGTATCTGTATATATCTGTTTATATCTGTATCCAGCAAGGCTGAGGCTGAGACAGATCCTTCTGACCCCACAAAGCCCTGCTGCGCCCCCAAGGAGGGACCCCTTGGCAGCTGGGGGGGCAGGGTGTGCACAGCTGCTGCCCGATGTGCTCCAAGGGAAGGAGGGGAGGTACAGGAGGCTCCGGAAGGTTATGTGGCACTCAGGCTCTGCAGGATCTCTGCTCAGCCTCTGAGGGGTCTTCTCGCAGCCCTGAGCCCAGGGGAATGCAGTAAGGCAGTGTTTGGGTTGCACATCACTCACTCTACAGCCCCCACCTGCTTCCACCACCGCCCACTCACACCTTCATGTCTACAAAGCATTTGCTCAGGTAACTCACTTCCCCTTTCCATCAGATAAATCACACACGTAAGGAATGATCACAGCTGAAACCAGCATTTATGTGACCCTTTCTTTCCAAATTCTTTCTCTCTGCAGCCTGGGAATGTTTGATGCTACTGAGAAAGCATTCCCACACGGCATCCCCTGCTGCTACCTCAAGGCCAGTGTCCCGGGTGCATCTCAGCGATGCCCATGCTGTACAAAAATAGAGGAGAGTGCATAATTTCATCACAAATGTCTGAAAGAAGCAACGGGATCTCTAGGTCAGACACAGTCAGAACAGCAGCACGGCCGTGCCTATCCTCCAGCTCCTGCACTGTGACACAAGTGACTCCATCACCACCAGACCCCAGGGACCTCCATCACAACGTGACCAGCCCTTTGTAGAGAGTCAGCTGGAGACAGGTGTGTCTGAATTTATAGGTGTCAGAACAGGTGGGTGTGTTTAACACCGTGACAGCCAGCTGAACTCCTGACGCTTCCTAGAAAAACTGTCACAAAACTGGCAGTGACAACGCTTCAGAAGGCCACCAGAGTAGGATTCTCTCAAAATACATATAATAATGTTCAAAAGACAAGATGAATTTAAAAAGGTGACTAAAATTACAACTTGATGCCACTTACCTGCTGCAAAAGAACCACCACAAGCATTCAGCTGGTGGTCTGTAACACTCAGAACGACTCTAACATTTACTCTGTAAAAAGAAGTGGAAAAAATACTAGAGCTCTGAGGGAGCTCTGGGTGGGGCTGTGCTGCACAACAATTTATGGCATGACTTCCCTTTTCCTGCGCCTGGAATCTGTGCCCAAATATCTTCATTTTGAAGCTCTGTGGTCTTTGAGTGAGTGTGCTTGAGTCAGCAGAGATGCTTCCCTGAGCCTGGCCAGCCAGCCCTGCCTGCTGCAGAGCCCTCCGCACTGTGTTTCATAGAATGGTCAGAGTTGGAAGGGACCTTAAAGATCATCAAGTTCCAACCCCCCTGCCATGGGCAGGGACCCCTCTCCCTAGAGCAGGTTTGCCTGGGGACTCCTCAATATTCCCCACTTCCCAATGTTTTCCCATGGCCAATTCCTTATTTCGCAGCAGCCTGGATGCGCCAACCATCGCCCAACTGCAGTCAACAACTGGAGTGCTTATTTCCAGAGTCTCACATGAGATCCAGCTCCTCCTGCCAACTGGGATTTCTTACTTCCAATTGTAGTTTTTTCAACAGTGCAAAACAGAAACAACCACCCCTGGTCAAACGATAGCCCCAAATTAATCACTGTGTATGACACCTCACAGAATTCTTGGGGACTGTGTGTGATGAGAAGACTGACCAATTTTCCCAAAGGTTGAAGTTAGCTCGCTTTCAGATCTCACTCCATTGTTATTTTTAAACAATTCCATATGAAAAAGCCTATATTGCTGGAGAAAACCCTTTTACCGTTTTGTGCTGCTCTGGAGCACTGAATGAATCAAAATATACATAAAAAAGTCATTTGTAAAATAACTCAAAATGCAAGCATTATTATTATTTTTTTTCCATAGAAAAGATCAGGAATTTAAAGATACACCTCAGGACAAAGCTGTTATCTGCCTGCTCGGTTTGGTGGATTGAAGGAACTGCTAGAAAAGTTCATTGTTGATGCTGGCTGTATCACAGCTAACGAGCGTATGAAGAGGCCACAGGCTCCTGCTGGTTTTCACTGTCAGTTCTAATCACTTGAAGTCTAAACGTTTATAATAAAAAGGTAAAAGACGTTATTCATACTGGGTGTGGGCTTTAAAGTAGGAAAAAAGTGTCTATGAGATGTTGGAAAACAAAGCATGAACCTTTGTGCATGCTGCTTCGAGCAGAGGATTCCAGACATTTGGCAGACTTTGAGCCCACCTCAAAGATAAGCCCCGTGAAGCTTCAGCGGTAACTGTCAGCACAGACTGAAGCTAAAACCCATAAAACCTCTAAAATCACAAGACAACAAAGACATGTAAGAAACCTGTGTTTTACGTAAGTCAAGAGGAGATTCCCGTGGATGTCCCTCCTTCCAATTCTGCCGTTTAGGAAGCTGCCAGAGCAAAGCAGGCAGCACGGCCAAAGCCTCCCCAATTCATCAGGGAAGGGAAGCAAGACTCACCACATTTTTTACACTGGCTTATGGAGCTGGGAAAACAGGCAGGCCCTCTGAGCTTCACCAAGAGACTTCACCAAGCCTCTATATTTAACACAGGAAAATAGGCAAATATTTACATTACGGTCAAACAACCTGCAGGATCTTAAAAAGAGAAGTTTCATGAAATGCAGGGAATTTTCATTAGAGGCTGCCATCATGATTTTCAGCTCCTGCTGTCAAGGAGCCTCAGGAATTGGTAGAGGGTTTATTACTTACAAAAAACATTTAGGAATCTGAAAACGTGGATATATACATCACAGGAAAGAAAGATACTAAACAGTGATACTTCACTGCCTAAAATACACCACTATTTATTAAAAACAGGAATTCAATAGGGCTTGATGAGAACCAGCATGCTCTGCAGAACAAGGATAAAACTACAATTTCTCCAAGCTTCAATACGAGCGAACTGTTTACATCTGAAAATACACTGTTTTAAAAACTGACCCAGCTACAAGCAGGCAAGCCTCTCCAAGGGTATACACTGTAAAGTTTGTATATTTGAAATACACACTCCTGATTAAAAACACGGAGCCAAATGGAAACAGGAATTTTCTAAAGGCTTAGAATACAATTTGTTTGGGTGCTTCCTTTATTATTAGCATTTAAAAACTATACTCTGTATTTTTTCCCTTCTACATTACTTTACCCAGAAAGAGATGTCAAAATAAAGAGACAAAATACTAATAAAAGAAGTATAAAGAAGTATTTAGCACCTGTCAGACCTTGTTCAGTTCCCCTGCCAAGCCAGGAATCACAGCACCGTGTGAAAGGGATGGTTTGAAGCCTTTCAGCAATCCCAAGCCCAGGTTCCAGTTAGCTCCCAGTGCTGGCTGGATGTGCTGCGGTGGGAGCGGGGAGCAGCTCAGCCACGTTCAGGCAGGCCTGCATCCCACCCAGCAGCCAGAACAGACATTATTTTAATTACTGTAATAAAACCAAACCCAGACTTCCCTGAGTATCTGTGAGGTTCCAGTCACTATTTCCCCCCCCCAAACCCTCCATATCTGCAGCTTTCTGCCTCCGCAGTGTGTAACCCCCAGCCTCATCACCTGCTGACACAGATTTATATCTGTTCCACTACTGGGTTAAGATAACACGGACCAGCAATGATTTAGCTCCTGTGCTCCTACGACACTCTGGATGAAGGAGGGACATTTCCTACGTGAAGAAAAAAAGCAAAATTTTGAAAAAGTTGCTGTCCTAATTTGAGAGACGATTATTTGCAATATTCTCTTTATGCATAACTCACTTTGCTCCTTGTGTCTGTTACTGTTAGCCCGCTGCACTGCTCCTAGAGAGAACATTCTTCTGCAGGGATTAACCCCTACACTGCGCTCCTGCTGCCGGCTCCCTCCTGCTGCCTGCACTAACTCTGGGCTCAATTTTCATTTCTTCACTCACACCCAAAAGTGAAATAAAGCACTAACAAGAGCCCTCCACAGAACAGCAACTGAACCTACTGGACAGAAATCTGAGTTCCAGAGACTTACATGGAAAAAGAGGATACGTATTTGACAAACACTGGGCAGTAGAGGAAAAGACAGCCATGAAGTAAGATGTTTGCTGTGCTGGTGAAGGATTTGCCATGGATTTCCTCACTTTGTCCTTACCCCTGCTCTCAGGGAAGGCTGAGCTGGGGCAGCACGGCCACGTTATTATTAATGCTCCTTGCATTCCACGCCTGCTCATTGTTTTCTGGCTCCTGTTTACAAGCCAAGCATGCTCCATATGTGTATTCACGACTGACGGGCTCAGAACAGGCCTTATATCTCTCATAGTTACAATAATAAACCCTGGAAAACAAGGCTGTCATCCTGAAAACTGCTACTGGACATCTGGAATTGGACACAAGCTGCACGGCAGATTTATACAGCTCCATAAACCGCTGCTATTTTGTGTAAGGTCTGTTTAATATTTTGCTTTATTCCAGGTTAATAAGAAGATCTCTGCTGCCAGTTCTGGCTACCGTTATCCTTACCAGTAAGCAAAAACCAGCTTAGCTTTATCAAGGCCACAAATTTCAAGTCTAATTATCAAATGTCAGGTTCATCTTTTGCTCAACAAAGAGAGACAGCTTGGCATTCAGATTTGCTGCATTTTAAGCCTGCCAACCACATATAGTAATGAACAACAGTCTTATTTTCAGCTCTCACACACTTGTGTGTGTTTGCACTCATCAGGGAGAAAGAAGTCCTCATCTCTGGCAGTGGGTGCTACACAGCATAAGAAACATGGCACTTCCAGTTGGAGATCTCATCACCCTCACTGACTCCCACTCTACAACAGATGAGGGTATAAAAATTATCAAAACAAGGTTCACATGGGATTACAAGTTATTAATGTTTTCAAAAAATGATCTTTTATACGTAGTTCAGTGTTTGGGAAACATGCTGTCACATCTGCAGCAAAAATTCATTTAAAAGAATCAATCTAGTGTTTATGAGCCAGCACCAAAAATGAACATTTGAGAAGATCAATATCAAAGTTAAATCTTTTTTAAAACCTTGACCATTAATGAAAAGAAAATCCCCCTCTTATAATAAGATATAACATAGGTCCTGAATAGATTCCCTTATTTCAACTTTTTATGATGTTAAAATCCTCCAATTTATGTTTCTACATTAGCAAGACTTTCCTTTATTGTATCTAATTCCATGATTTTGGACTTTTTTTCTAAGTCTACCGTGGGAATAAGAAAAAGTATCTTAGTTTATGTCTTAAAATTTTACCATCTACATTATATCAGCCATATACCTCATTTAATACTTAATGCTGACATACATACAGGATATAACTTGAGGCTACTCTCTAATAACAGTTACTGTTGTGACACCTTGCCTGATGCAGAGCAGCCCGCACGTACCTGACTGAGATCTCTTCCCTGCCTAAAAATTGCTTGCCAAGAAGTAACTGTCCAGACAAACACTGGGTATCAATTCAGAGCTTGGTTTAGAAACATCCTGCTAAATTTGGGAGTTTAATGAAATATTCACGTGAGAAATGCAGGAAAGTTGGGATTGACAGCTCCTCCTTCCCGGGAGCTGCAGCACTGGCCTGGCATACTTTGTACCCACAGGCCAGGATCTCCCAATTGTTTAAAACCTGAGTCAGAGCATTTGACTTCTGGCTCCCTGGGGCTACTGCAGATTCCAGTGCAGCAGAGTTCCCGACAGCCTGGTGGTGTCTGACAGCCAAGGAGGAGGATCAGGCAGTGCTTGGCCATTTTTAGCCCAGAAAGGATTTCCCATGGCAGGTGTTGTGGCTGGTTTGAGAGTCCTAAGGCAGTCCCAGGGTGTTTGCCACCCAGCATCCTGCCCTCCTGCCACTCAGTGGCACAGCACACCAAGAGCTGCATGCACTGTAGAGAGCACTTCATAAAAATAATGCTTTTCATATGGAACAGCAACTTTTTATATGACAAATAACAGCCTGCAATAGTTCTAGCAGAAAAAACAAATTAACTCTGTGCTCCCCATTGAGGAGCATAAAAAAGTTCCCAACCTGGAAACATTCTAGAGAGGAAGATAAATCACAAGAACAATTCAAAGTTGCTCTTGCAAGAATGGTGAAAGCCTGGAACTGTTCTGGCAAAACTTCTTCTCATGGGGCAGTGTCAGAGCACTGGGAGCACCTCACAGGCTTCTTTCCTCTGGGTAACAACTTCAGAATGTTGCTGATCAGGGTGGTTCCTCACTCTGATGGCACAGAGGAGTGTAACATGGCTTGTCTGCTCAGTGCTCAAGCCAAAGTTGGAGAAGGAGAAATGCTGGACTCTGACTGAACAGACTGGATTGCCTCCTGCTACTATTTACCAGGAATGAAAGAGGCATCTGTGTTTCTCACAAAGAGAGGCCACCTTCCGCGCTGCGAGCTCACGTATCACACGACACGTATTACTGTATTGGGACATATTTAAGAATCCAATAAATTTGAGCTCTGCTTCTGCCACCTTAATCTGTGTTTGGCAGTACCTTTTTCAATTGAAATCACCCTGAACACCAAGGACTTCTGTAACAAGACAGAGTTACACTCTGCATTCACTTCTTAAATGAGCGGGCTCAGGCGATGAAAGTTAATTCAACCTGCCCCTCTAATCACTCACACCAAAGCTTTAGATCTGAAAGTGAAAGACAACCGTTTTGAAACCTCCAAGTTCATTCCTCTCGTTTCTTTTCATGCTCAAACAACCAATCTACCCTGGAAACGGAGAACAATCAGCAGCTTTGGATAAAATCAAAGGTGTTGCTGTTATGTGCAGGCAGTAAGATCGGATACTGCATGGTGTAACTGTGAAGAAAACCCCTCCAAAATTAGAATTCTGCCACAGAGCACAGATGTTCTTGCCAGAAGCACTTGCATGGTGCCTCACTATTCTGGGGTGCAAAGTTCAGTATTATTTGGGTGAAGCTTGTGCCTGCTTCAGAAATAGCAAATGTTATTTTACTCACTCTTGTAGCTAGAACTGTTCTTCCACTAAGAGAAGGGGGATTTTTTTCCATTTTTCATGTGCATTTGACTCTGGCAGCGCTGCCCCGCAATGTGAAACGCCAAGCTGGCAGCTTTCAGAGAGGGAAATTTCAGTAAGTTGGGATGGTCTCTCTGGGCTCATATTTCTTGCAGTTCTTTCTCCATGGGCCTTTGTCCCCGAGTTACCAGCAACAGCTCTCACCTAAAGCTTTGTTTCTTATTTTATGCTTTATTAACTCCAGTTTTTCAACCCTAACATCATTTTACCATTCAGGGATTCACTGTAAGGTTTTGTCAGCCTCTTCCTGAAACGGGAAACATTTTAACAGTGGCAGCCTGCAGTGTATGTACCCCGGTGCTCCCAAATTGTGACCCTCACCTCAAGACTCTTCCACATCCTACACTGCAGAAGATTTGGTGGCAGCCACGTACCTCCCTATAACCCTGGTTAGGTCACAATTGCAAACATTTTGTGTTAGAAGATTCCCTGACAAATCTAGTAATACTTCTCTTTATAGAAAACATAATTCCCTTACTAACAGTGGTATTTTAGAGAATTGAGACTGCTCTAGAGATGAATCAATTAAGAGTTGATTTTAGCTGATAATAAAATACGTCTTGAAGTCCTAATGACGGGATGTTTAAAATCAGCAGTGATAAAACCCTCTCTGTAAGGATGAGTAAAGGAGATCAAGCCTGCAGTTCTGACAAATGACTTACCTGCACCGAGTCCTGATTCTTGTAACTAATTACAGCTCAACGGTGAAAGGGTGAGCAGTGACTTTCCAGCCCTGCTTCTTCACCGGTTATTACTTGTGTGACTAAGAACAGTCCTGTTTAACAGCCTCATCCAAAGGCTGGCTTCCAGGAGCACGGTGTTGGCACAGGGTCACAGCAACTGCTGCCCAGGGAACGTATTAGGGACAAGAAGCCAAGGGCACCCACCTGCCATTGACAGCGAAGCAGAGCTGGCACATCCCATGCAGCACCGCCGTGGCGTTCTCTAGAAAAGTTGCTATTTTGGGATTCTCATCCACAGGGCCTTGAACGGAGAGGAAGCAGCAGCACAGCTTGTCCACCAGTCCTACGTTCACCACGTAACTGCAAACACAGGAAAAACTGTATGAAAAAATTGTCCCGCACCAGTTTTGGTAACTCTGCAAAGGAAGTAATTGCTGCTTCCCTGCTACCAAACCACACAAGGGCAGGTTGTGCTGACTCAAGCACCCTTCTGGAGGGGTTCAATACAACAGTTGGAGCTGCAATAGCTTCAGATCTGGCTCTCTGTAACTATCAGTAGTTTTTGTTAAGAGACCTGTCTGTTGTGGGATAATCTGTACTATACTGTACGAGAAAGATGAGTGTAAATGTTTATCTTACCATACTCCTGGAAGGACAATGGAATTTTGCCATAGTTAAATGATTTATTACAATCTCAATAGCTCTGCAACAGCACAATTTCTTTTCTAGCATGAAGAGATAAACTTTGTGGAACACACTAATTCAAGAAGACAATGATGTTGCCCAGATAACGTTTTATTGCAGTATGTGTATCATAACAACTACTGCCCAGTTGTTGGGATTTTTTATTTTTATTTTTTTAAATAAATGCAAGAGTTAAGAGACTGACAGAACATGCAGGTAACAACCTCCTGCCATCAGGACAGAAGGATCAGAAAGCGCCTCAGGAGCTCAACGAAAACCCAACCTACAGGAAAACCATGCCAGAGGCTTTTATTAAACTGAAAAGTCCTCTTTCTTTTTTATTATCAGAGCAGACCATCATTGCTGATCACCAGATTGCTCCTGCTGAAGTTTCTTCTTCGAATTTCTGAGAGCTCTCTCTGCCAAAAATTCTGCCATTTATCCCTGTACCAAGATCTCTCTGTGCACACCAGGTTCTCTCACACTTTGCTCATTAACTCCAGTTCAGACTGTGCACACAGATAATTTTTTTGGCCAAGTCACTTTGCTGGTAGCACCCAGCTTCACGTTCTTCCCTTTTTCTACTACAAACGTTCAGCTTCACAGACTTGACTCCATCTCAGCTGTTCATCCTGCTGATTTCTGTGAGATCAGCTTCCTTTGGGGAGACAAATATCCCGCTGCAATCACCTCCTCCTCATATTCCCCTCTAATTTTCGTCCTACTTTCCTCCACTTATAAAGTGGGAGAAAATTCCTGTCAAAATCAGAAGAACTGCTTTGGTACCCGGTGCCTCCACCTGACTCAGCAGCCGTGGGGAACCGATTGCTTTCACACACTCAACTGATTTACCATTCTTACACCAACAGTCTGCACTCAACCATCCTGTTATTAATGTCACTCCATCCCACCAGCCCTTCTGCCTGCTTGCTTCTCCAGTCCATTTGTTTGAGGCTGTCTCTCGGAGCACAGGATCCTTGACACAGGAACGCCATCGCCTGTGTGTTTTCATAGGTTTTAGATCACTCTGACTCGACTAAGTATGGAACATTATTAAATAATACTGCTTCTAGTAAATAAATAATACTGATTTTTAATGCTTGTCACAGGAGTTGGCTAAGTATTAAAAATAACTATTCCCTCACATGTCATACAGTCTGATTTTGAAAAAAAGAAAAAAAAGAAAAAGGTTTTTTTAAGATTAGGAAGGAAAGCCTCTCCACTTTTCAGGCACTGCTGTTGCTCAAAGACTGATCTGTCTTCAGGGACAGAAGCTAGACTTTCTGCCAAAGTTTACCCTGCTGGCACAAGGCTTTTGGAAGCTACTAAGAATAAAAATACACTGGATATAAAGCAAGAAATCAACCTGCAGCATGAAAGATTTTCAGAGTTGCTGAAGTATAGCAGTTAAAAACACATGAAGACAAACACATGTTATTAGTTGCACACTCCTTCAGGTAAGTTCATCTGTTGCATTCAGCAACGTGAAAGGTGACCAGCATCAGGTTTCCTGCAAATGTTGATCTCAGCCATCCCCCTGATCACACAGGTGATAAGCAAGCTCTCCTGAAGTAGCAGAATAATTCCAAGAACAGAGTGAGGTGTTACATCACACTCACAGAGAAATGCTGAGCACTAGAAATCTCTCTGTGGAACAGGAGGGGAGAGGGAGAAGTAAATAAAACAAAGCTAATACTGAGAGATGGCTACTCACAAACAGGCACAACCATTCTCATTGACACTCTCTTCCTTTTTCCCTAGAAACACCTCCACAGTCAGACTGACACCCATAGAGCGTGTTCATCACCTCCCTTCCTTTGCACCCACACCTGGGTCCAGAGTGGCTGCTCTCTTGGCAGGGAAGAAACGGATGAGAGTTCTCATTCCCTGGGACCATCCTCTAATGGCATCCGGAGACAAAGAGAAGCTGCATGAAGCACTCCCTTCCTTGAAGACAAGCAAAATGTCAAAGCTCTCTAATTTATTGCCTCCATCTCCAAGTCTTTTTACCTACAGTATCATAGTTCCAATCACTTGGCTACCCTCTTGATACCCAGACACTGTGAAGATAATTGCTGTTTATGCATCAGGTCTAGCAGTGCCCAACAGGAAAAAACCCAAAATAATACAAATTTCACCTTTCCACTTTCTTCCCCCACTTTCCTAAAACTCTCATTTAATCACCTCCTCGAGGACATACGATACAATGACCTGGAGGTGAAAGATTCTCATTAATAACAGAATTTGTCTGGTTTTGACTAGTTCAAAATGCCCTCTCTCTTCTTTTCCTAATTGCACCATTACCTGTCACGGTGCCTTTCATTCTCCATTCCTAAGCAGAGCCACTGCAGTGCCCCAGGTGAGGGACCTTGCTGCATTCTCAAGTATCTCCTTATCTGAAGGGTACGGCTGTGCTGGCCCAGTCAGTGTCAGATGTCCAGGCAGCACCAATATCACTAGGCAGACCTCCCACCCTCCCATTCATAAGTGCAGAGAACACAGCATCCTGAAATTTCACACTCCTTCAAAACCTGTTTGGGGAGAAGGTGGGTTACACGAGAAGAATGAAGTTTTAGAGGTCACTGGTATCCATGACGACTATTTGTTTTGCTTTCCTCCTCCAGCTGTCTTTTTTGTACCCGGCAGCATCGTAGCAGACTCCTGAGAAGCCTGAAGATGCTCAGTGTGACCCATTTTCAGTGGCACACAACCAGAACCTCATGTCTTCAGAAGGCTGAGGATGTTCTGGTGACTATTTATACAGCTTGCGAGTGAAACTACACACTTTTAGCAAGTCTAACATATTATTGGATATATATGACTTTTATATGTATTAGATATATATTAATATACCCAACTTCAAGCGTTTTTACCAAAGTATTTGAAAGTTTCAAGTAAAAATGAGCAAAATAATGTATTTTCTTTTACTCTGTAACCACTGAATTATTTTGGTTGAAATTTTGCACAGGTAATACACTTAGTCAAGAAATTTGCTATTAAATACAGCTACATTATAAAGGCAGAAACCAGATTATAGGAATTACTGAGTAATCTTTATAGTAAGAAATAGGTATTTTATGGCAAGGTTGTAGGAATGCATCCACAACATGCAGGACCTCCCGGGCAATGGGCATGCACTGATGGCACAGAGAATCGACAGCAAAGAATGAAACCAGCTGAGTCCTAGGCAATTAGGAGAAGAGACTGATGGGAAGGACACAAAAATGCAAGCCCAAAATGAAAAGACTCTTGGTTTTCTGTACTGCTGTGCCTGTGCTTTTGAAGAACATTTCTGTTTGAGAACATAGTGTCTCAACAGCCTTCTTGGCTACACACACAAACCACTCTCACTAAGTTAAGAGCTAAAGCAGCTTGTTCCTTCCCTAAATCATTGCAAATTTCCTTCTCTACAGTAAAGAAGTTTAAGAAGTTTCTTTTCTTTTTTTTTTTTAACCTGATCAGGTCTTGGACTCTGCTGTTGAAGGCTTCCACTTGTGAGGATTTACTTTTCACTTCCTGTAGTATCTTCAGTGCAGCAGAGTGGTTATTTCCATCTGGGAACCTGGAGATCAGGCATCTGAAGATCACAGCAGTTACCCTCAGAAGTCCTGTTGTTAAATCTTCAAACACCTGCTTGTTTGCACTCCTGCCTGAAGTGGTGTTATGGTCATCTGGAACGCTAACCTAAGGAAAGAGGAAAAAACAACCAGAATTCAGTAAAAACAATCTGAATGTGTGGAGAAACACTCAGAATGTTGCATATAAGTACATAAAAATAATAATAAAGTAACATATTCCAGCAGTACTGATGGACATTAAAGTATTCCAGGCACAAGAAAGGATCTATCCCTCACACAGACAACACAAGCTGAAAGAATAAATCAAGTCAAAACAGTGCTTGGTGTATGGGAACTAAAGGAAGCCTCATGGCAGTAGAGCATTTCATGGGTATGATTCTGGTGCTCTGATGCACACCCAGCACTTCTGATGAGTCACTAGCCGTAAGAAAGAAACACCTTCAGGTTTTAGCTATTAAGAAGGGCAGGAAAAACACGTCCCATGAATAAGACCTAAACATCTCACCATCAAACATGAGTCGATGACCACTGTGCTTGGCCATCAGGCGTCAGGGCCTGGCAACTGTGTCCCACGCACACCCGGCAGCTCTCTCTGGCCACACCTCAGAGCAACAAAATCCCATTTTTCTAAATAATTAAACTAGAGCCCACGCCTAAAAAAGGTAGTGACGTTGAGATGTACAACAACTCAGTCTGAAGACAAATCAGATCTGGAAGGAAATCCTCATGGACAGTGTATTTTTTGGCTGCTGCCCTGCCCGCACCGACACGCCTCCACGGGGCAAGGGGATGAGAGAGCCTGAGGCTTTGAACACTGCCAATCAGTGATCAATACCACCTGAAACCTTCTTTTCCTTTCAGGTTACAATCATTCACACGCAGAGGAGGGCACAGCAAAATTGCTCCTCCCTGTACAGGTATCAGGAGGGATTTGGTAACACTTGGTGACAAAGAACAACATGCACATTTCTGTATTATTCATCAGCTCTGGGCCTTGGGTTGGTACTTAAAGCTCATCCTGAGAGTCTGCTCCTGGTGAGGAGCCAAGTGAGCAAGTGAGAAGGCTTCAGCTGCTGGGGCAAGTTCAATAGGAAAAGTAATATTGTTGTTGCTCCAGTAACCTGTGGTGACTAAAACAACTCACGCTGACTGACTCCAATTGCCTGCTGGAACAGGCAGAGGAAGCTCTGCAAGGTGGACATCCATTGAAACGTGGAGACTTTGCACCACAACACCAAGTTTTAAGAATTGCCAATAAATGCTATTCACTGCTTTTCCCCCAAAGATAAAATATTACATATAACTTATTTCTTAAAAGATATTTTGCAGGAAGAGCATCCCATCTCCAGTTCTGAATGGCTACTGATAATAACTATAAACAAACAATGTCTATTCTTGTCTTCTAGGTGAATGCAGGCATGAAAACCATTCTTTCTAAGTATACAGCCCTTTGCTACACAAGTTCATTTTTTAATATAAAACTGTTCTTCCCAATAATAATGAAAATTGATCTGGCACTTTTAACACATTTATTGCAGAGCTGATTTTTCACATTTGAGTTTTGGGGAAAGCGTGTGTGTATTAAAATAAAGGGAGAATAAAGTGTTTTTTTACCATGTACATCAAACAGGAGACAGAAGGAACACTGTTTTACAGAAAAGGGGGAAATCTGAACTTGTTTCCTATCTTGAATATTTTCCATTTATGTGAACAAAGATCAGCTCTTTTACTGAAGGAGTAATTAATGGGGTACTGTGAAACCGTGTTGAGATTTATGTTCAAAATTAATTGGGGTGCTTGCAGAAGTGATGTATTACTCCGCTTGTTGATTATTCTATCAAGCAAGGGGGTAGGAAATCTTAAGATTTAATAGCCTAATTATGAAAGCTTTCATGCTCTGGTTTCTTTGTGTTGATTAGACAAGGAGTTAACGACACTCAGAGAAATCTGGGTTTTGTTGAACACGGGCTTTGGATGAGTAGATGGTAAAACATTCCATGTTTTAATTTCTGAGGCTTAATAGGTTGAACAGACCTACAGGTACGATTACACACTTACACTGACTTGGCAAGTAATTGGTATAAAACATTTCTAAATCACAGAGGATAATCAGGACAAATGTTAACTGCTGTGCAAGGATTTGACACATCCAGCACCTCACTGCTATGTCTGCATTTACAGTGACTGCCTGTGCTGGGCCTTACCAGAACTCCAACCTCCTTTATACCAGTTCAGAACACCCCGATGCCCTGGCCCTGGGCGCTGGCAGAGCTCCCACGCAGGCGTTCAGCCATCCAGCAGAGAATCCCCCTGCACAGGGATTCCCTGCCTTTGCAGAGCTGCCACCAGCGCTTCAGCTCTGCCCAGCGTCCAGGGCTTCATCCTGCAAGATGCTGAACGTGGCCCCAGTCCAGTGAAGCACTCAGGCACAGGCTTAATGCAGCTGCAAACGTTACTCCATACGGGCTTGTGTCACCAAACACACCTCTGCACATCACAGCACCTCGTTTTTGTGCTAAAAAAACCACCCACCCCACGAGATTCCAGTAAGCAATGCAGAGCTCTGTCACTGTAAATGCATTTATGTTTTGATTTGTCTTGTGAAAAGCACAATCCTTCACAGCCATGAAGCATTTTAAATACAGAGCTGCAAAACCTAAATGAAAAGCATTTCAAAGCACTTCATTTCTGTTCACTTGGTCAGTTGTGTTGTATTCTCCTCCTGTTAACAGTGGTGGTTTTGTACCTCTTGCATGTGTAAGTCACTGGGTTTGACTCAAAAATGCTCTGGAAAATTGTACTTTCAAAATAGGGAAGAAAAAATCAGTTCCCAGTGACTGGATACCCAGATAAACTGCAAATGACTTGACTGCACTTCCCGAGTGAAGTTTCTTATGCCACTTACAGACAACACAGCCCAGCTGTAAGCACTGTATTTCAGAGGAGAAAAACGTCATGAGCAACTCACTTTTTGGTCTCTAGGCTTATCTGATCCCTATTTACATTGCAATGTTCATTTCAGACGTATTTATGTTCACTAATGATGTTTCATTTAGAATTTCCAGTTATTATTGAAGCATTTAAAGACTGCCTTAAAACAAATCACAGTGATCCAGTTAGGAATTTTCAACTCGAGCTATAAACAGCAGCCAGCTCCGGCAATTCAGACTGCTGGAGACGGGCAAGACTTCCTGCTTTTCAGTTCTGAAATCACCTCTATATAGAACCAGAGAATCATCCAGGCCAGAAGGGACTCCAAAGGTCAGCTGGTCCCACCTCCCCGCAGTCACAGGGACATCCCCAACCAGCCCAGGTTGCCCAGGGCCCCATCCAGCCTCCCCTTGAGCCCCAGCTCCCTCAGCCTGTCCTGGGAGCAGAGGTGCTCCAGCTCCCTGACCATTTTTGTGGCCTCCCCCTGGACCCACTCCATCAGGTCCCTGCCCTTCCTGTATCTGCATTCTGCTTTCACTGCTGACAGCAGGTGTACTGGGATACTGGGGTGGGAAAGACCTGCATGAACAAACAAAATCTATGAAGAATTTTCACAGGACAAGGTGGTCGTGCCCAGGCTGTTATTCTCAGAAGCTGTTTGACATTTTCGTTTGATCTGGGAACACAGTTGGAAAACTGGCCATCGTGCTTATCATGAAATCAGAAACAGACAGATCTCAAAAAACCCCTCCAATCCCAAATCCATTTACTAAACGGACAAAATTCTTCCCCAAGGCAGGCACAGGTCTGTATGGTTTGTGTATATGGCTGTTTCAGATACGCTCATTAAAAAAGTACACGACAGTTGTCACTTGACTAGAAAAAAATCCCCCCAAATAAAACCCTAAGGAACACATTACATCTGTTTTTTTACCCAAACTTTCACCAGACACAAAAATTTTTGTTTTACAAATAATTCTTCAAGTAATATTTTGAGGGGAAAAATGTTACACCTGCTCAAGGAATAAGGAACATTCTGTCACCAATGAGGTTTTTTTTTTTAAATTTTATCTTTAAAATGTTCAGATCTGAGTTTTAGCAAAACTGAAGCTGCTGATGTATTCAATTTGAATAAAAACCAAATTAAACCACATTAAATTGGCTGGAGTTAGGGGTCATACTTGCTGCATTTAAGAATATATTTAAAAGTTTCTCAAAACTGGGTTCTTTCAGTTTCTGTACTCAGCAAGTATCAGCACACTTGGTCACAATTTGTTAAAACCTTGCCAACACTTTCTCCTTTATAACTTCTGCTATTACTTGGGGTTTATTTTCCGACAGTAAGTGGGAATCCACATGGCACGGTCAGAGGCAGCATCACCCAGCTCCCCAGAGCAGGAACACTGCAGGGAGGGAAGCCCTCTGGAAGGTGGCTTTTAACACTTTGGTATTCGGAGCTTGAGCCAAATTAAAAAGTGCTCTCCATTTGTCCCTTGCTTTTTTGTGAAAGAGAGAAAGTCAAACTTGATCTGATTTATTATATTTTTCAAGAGGGAAAAGTCAGCGTTAGAAAAGCAGCGCTGTGTTTGGGTTTTTGTACTTAAACATGTACTTCATGGAAGCAGGAGGATATCCCAGCTTAAGGGCCAGTTCTGCCTGAGGAGAACATAAGGGACTTTATGCAGGGGAAAGAAAAGTCCACTGTGGATCAGGGGAAACATTAAGCTTTAATTACACTTCTGCTGCAATTCAAGGGCAGCATTTGGCAAGGGACTGAGAACTGCTCTGAGCGTGGTGAAGTTTTCTGATTAAGTATCTCTGATCTCCAGGTGGGAAACATTTCCTCAGAAACACCCTCTGTGTTTCCCTGGGAGCGCGGGCGGTTTGCACAGCGCCTGGCACAAAGGGAAGGTGTTTGGCACCAGAAGGGATCTCGTCGCTGGGGAAGTGCTGGAGGATTCCATCTCTGCTGTAATTACCCCCAGAGAGCTGCCATGGCTGTGACTGCCCCGGCACCACACACGCACCTTTCACTACGTATTTGTGAAATCTAATGCCTGGAATCCTCTTGGAAAGATCTGGCAGCGAACAACGAGCCGGCAGCTACTTGGAGGAGAACGCGCAGGTCGCGGCACACTTTCTGTGTGCCAAGGTCCTGTGGACTATCTGTTTGAAGTGTTCATCAGCAGCCCTGTGGCTTGTTGGTTCTAACAGCATCATCTTAATTATTTAAAGTATGTACATAACTTTTCAATTAACAAACTGCTTGGCTCATGAAAACACATACACACAATTTATAAGTAGAAAACCAAGACTAAATATCTTATGATGAGCAGGTCACTATGAATTAAAAATGAGTTTTCAAATGAAATATTTAATGACATTTCAAATTAAATGAAACATTGGAAAATTAAAACTTTTGTAGTTAGAGTCCTGCTATTTGCTATTCAGCAAATCAAACTACAGCAACACACTGACCTGGGGGACATGTCCCGTGCTGAAACACCTACCAAAGCACACATGGACAACTCCGAATATTCTATACTTTCAATATTACTATAGAGTCATTTAAAGAAGATGACCTCAGAAAATGCTGAAGATGGAACACCACCCACTCATAGGAGCTCCTGCTATGTGTGCTTTTGCACAACTCATTACCAGAAATAAGTACCTGCCTTTGTGTAGGGGCCAGCACAGCAGATACAGTCACCAAACACATAAACCAAAAGAATCTGATTCTCTTGAGTCTTTATTCTCATTTATCTCCTGGTGTTCTTACATTGTAAATAGGCTATTGTGTTTGTGAAGCATATAAAAAAAATATCTAAGTTAAACCAGGTCTTTTACATACCGTAAACTGGTGCATCAACAGGTCCATGAGGAAAGTGATCTTATTACTGAAGAGAACGTAGGTGCAGTTCTCCAGGCACCTGGTGCAGGTGAGGCTGTAAGCGTTCACCGCGCTGCACAGCGACCTGAACAACCAGAAAAGAAGAAAAATAAGACTGATCCTTGCTTCTTTGGTAAATTACAAGCAAATAAATGGAAGCACATCACAAAAGAACTGTCCAGCAATTCACATTCATCTTCTTAAACTCGGGATTCCAAACAGAACAAAAAATTTACACTAAATCAATAAAATAATTAAAACCTTCAAAACAGCAAAGCGTATTTATCAAAAGCCAGGCACTGCATGTGGCTACTAAACTCTTCCAAATTCAAAATTTGATTTACCCCCAAATAACATGTAGTGGCAAATACGTTCTTGAAAAGCCTGAGTTTCCCCTGCAATGTGTGTTATTGACCTACTAGAAATTACGGGTGTACTAGAAAGGCAGAACACAACTTACAGAGAACATCAGCTAATTCCATACTTCGGATAGGTAATACTCTTTCCTTGTCGCTTATGGTTACATCACACCAGTAATTTGGGTACAGGATCTCTTGCCTAGCACAACCTTCAGGAAAAAACCCCTCTATAAGGTAATTCTCAGCAGAATGGGAGCAGCTTCAGCCAGAGGCTGTTCAGCAGCACCTGTGCAGCAATTACTGCAGCATGTGCAGTAATTTCCATCTGCTCCAATTAAAGTTTTCTTCTCAAACCAGGATTTGCAGGGAAGCTGGGACCAGTCCCATAGAATATACTCAGAGAGAAGATAAATCTACCCACAGATAACACTGCTTCAGAATAAACACAGAATTCATTTCTTGATCTTTGCTCACTCCAACAGCGATCACTGTTACTGTACAAACATGCACAGACACACAACACAAATGCACCATAAATATATATACAATAATAAATAAAGATGGCTGGAAATTCAAGTTGTTTGTCTAAAGTAAACCAAAAGGAAAAGAATTTTTACTTTGTTGGTTTTTTCTTAACATGTGAAAAATGTGACTCCATCCAAATAAGCTCCACCGAAGAAAAGCAACTGTGAGCCCTGCCAAAGGGTCACACCAACAACAAACCAGAAGTTATCACACAGAAACCACCAAAGCTGGCAGTGAACATAACAAGCTGCAGACTAATTCAGTGTACTCACAAAGACAGAGCTGAGTGTTACCCTCTACTTTTCTCCTCAAATATTTTTTGAAACACCAAAGTGGAAGGCAGCTTTACTGATTGCGGGGACATCCGAGTACCCAGCCCGGCTCCCCAGAGCCAAGAGGGAAGCACCTTATGGAGAAATGTACATATTAAATACATCCCTTGCACTGCTCAAGCCAAGGAAAGCTGGGAATGTTCAGAGGCCACAAAATTAAGAGCAAAGCTTTTTTCATTTGTATCTCTGGCCTGTCTTGTGTTCAGATGGAGAAATAATTTTGAATTTAAAGAAGCAGCAGCGTCACCTTGCTTGGTTTGATCTGTGAAAACATAAGGGACATTTATACTTTTCCTCTGTTAATATCCTGAGTGTCACCCTGTTACCAGTTACATTCATTTTTCTGTACTGGTAATTAATTTTACTCCATTACCTAATTTAACCACAGTTCACACGACATGAAAACAATATTAAATCATTACTAATGCATCAAAGGCAGGTCAATTTTCACCTGTTTCACTGGATTTTTCCCCTACAAGGATAATACCTATAACCAAATTCAAGCAGCATGCTTCACGTGCATGTTTTTAAACTTGCCTGACAACAGGATTCTTGTTTCCTATCCTGACAATATAAAAGTATTTAATCCATATTCCTCAGAAATGCTGAAAAACAACAATTTCATTAGGCACCTGCTTTTACTTTTGATGGAAGATTATTCCTGTGTAGGTGTGTTTACAGGGAGAGAGAGATTTGTAACTATACTGGGAGCTTCTATTTTTGGTTGAGAAGAAGATGCTTTAAACCAGCATCTGTCATTTTATCAGCTATTCTAAAATACAGATTCATTCTAGTTAAATATAAACATCATAATTCACCCACATTGTCCAATATGAACTTGGTGGGTTAACTTACAATGTTGACAGACTTTCAGAGTTTCTGAGGTCGTTTAGTTAATTCACTAAAATGTCTTTTGATGGCTCCCAGTTCCTCAGAGGATCTTTTGCTTCACATTTGAAAACACAGAAACCTCCCACTTGCTGCAGAGAACAAACTCCACTGTGATAATGCCTCACGCTTTGGCTTTTCCCAACTGAACCTCACGTCAGAAGCAGTGCTTGCATTTTCAGAGAGGCAAATAATGCATTTGAAAAGGTGTTGTAAGCAAATGGATGTCCAATTCATTTTTCACAAGAATAAAGAGGGCTCTTTTAATTGCTAACAGCAGCTCGCTAACCGCGCTTCGTCTGAACACACTCTGATCACCGCGCGCCCTCAACTCTGATTCAGCTCCACAATTATTTTGTTTTAATTCAAAATTGGAAGTGTCAGCACAGAAGCTGTCCCCAGGTGGTCCGCAGTGTTAAATGGCAGATTAAAGACAGCACAACTAATTTCTTTACTTTAATCTTATTAAGGGACCAACAGCTGTCAACTGTCACCATTTCTGCACAAGGCCCCTGAGACGGGCGCAGCGCCGCCACTGTCAGCCCGCAACTTCATCCAACCACCAGCCAAACTCTCCGGGAGGAAAAGCTCAGGACATTTCTTGCTATTTTTCCCCACTGTCAGAAGCTCTTACCGCCCTTAATTCCCAAACTTTTATCTCAAGATGTATCAAAACCAGTTGCAATGGTGAGGAATGAGCCCCACGTGAAGCAACTGTTTGTCGATCACTGATGTTGCTCTAAACTTTGCATCACACCCGCAAATCAGCTTTAAAGCTGTCAGGCAGCATGGATGCTCAAACCACAGAGTAAGTCTACTCTCTGGTGGAAAGCTCTCCTCTAGAGTAAATCCAATTATAAAAACACTCGTTATGGTACACAAACTTTGATCCAAAAAAGAAAGCTCTCTTTAAAGCAGCCAAACCCACGCATCTGTATGTTCTATTTATTCTACATGAGTACAAAGAAATAGGAAGAAGATTCATTTTAGTCAACATCTTCAAGCTAGATCTCAACAGTTTATATCTATGGACGTGACTTTCTTTCATGCTAGCACATCCTCACTTGCCTCAATTTGCCTGAAATAAACAAGTTGACAAACTGTGACTTCTATTCAAAATACTGAGGCAGCAGCATCATCCAGCCACGAAAACCAGCCCACCGCATGCACCGGGCTGGGGAGGCCACAGCTCACAGCTCATTTACAAAATTAGCACAGCATCCTCATCCTATAGTGATTAACCTGCTCCAAGTGTAAAGCTTTTTCCACATGACTTTCAACTTCTCAGGCTTACAGATGCACATACGTTGACTATCCATGAAGAAAATAACCCCCAAAGCTCAATTCAGCAGTGAAAAGCTACCCAACTAGACAGGATCAAATTGAGAATGTGCTAATGCCAAGTGGTGAGCTCCTCGTTTGGAACCAGTTTGAATATTATGCTGCACTTAGATGGGGAAAGAAAGAGATTAGTATTGGTATGTAAAAGCCAAGCTGAGAAGAAGTGGGAGGTGAGCTGTTACTGACAAACGGTGCATGGAATGGTTAAAAAATCACCAAGGTAAAAATATGGACTGAAGGAACAACAACAAAACATTTACATTGAGGTAAAAATACCAATTTTAGGTCTTAAAGATTATACAGGCCCTTATAATTCACTCACAGGGTGTATCACACAATCAGGAAGCCCCGGAGATTCATAACCAATTACTATTTTGTCTGTATTTTACATTATTTAAAGATGCCTAATCAAAAAAAAAAAAAAGAGGGCTACAGCTAAAATGTAATCACAACTAAAAGAGAGAAGATAAAACTTTGCATCAATTCTCCTTCAAGATACTTCCAAACCCAGCTGGAGTCTAACTCTGAAGTGTAGGTGTAGCAATGAGTGAACTATTGCACGGCAAGTGACAATTAAATCCTTAATTTCCCCCAACATTTACAGGCGTGACGGAACCTGAGAGTCTCCTACAGGGATTCTTCCATCCCTGGCTTATCCCTTGGTTCACTGCGAGATCCAGTCCAAAGCTTCCATCCAAAGCTTCCTAACAGCTCGCAGGGCTCCTTTCAACACCACATCTTGTTCCTGCACTGCACAGGAGAGCAACACAGCTTCATCCTGTGCACGGAGACAGGCAGCACGAAAATATCCTGGGAAGAGAGAGATTCTGCAGGTTCCAGGCGCTGAACTCCCAAAGGGCCATTCCATTTTGAGGATCTTCACATCCCACCTCTATGCACCGACTGCTAGTCTGCAACACGTGTTTCTCTAGAGGGAGCAACCTCACAAGAAAAGAAGGAAACTTGTTCTACACTTTATGTAAAAACAATCCTATAGAAGCGCATGAAGAGGAACAGCCCAGCTTAAGAAATGTATGTGCATAAACCCAAATAAAAATGACAAAGAACGAGCTATAAAGCCAGTTCTCAGCTAAAACCAGCTCTTACTGAAAAAAACAATGTCTCAATGTCACCCCCCAATATTACGTGGGCACCATCTCCTGCTTTTTACGTCTGTAATTACAGTTTGAGCCTTTTTATTCTGATGCAAGAAACTGTAGGAATAGAAATGATACAACAAAACTGCCTTTAATCAGGTCTTAACTGGGAACAGCAGTCCTCCTTGGTTCCTTACACAACCATCGCTGATTTCTATTTGGAAGTGCTGGTCACCAAAGGAACTCCAAGTATGTCACAAATGTTAATTGAACAAACCCCAGTTGTTAGCAGATTTGTGGCAATTAGCAAGGCCAGTAACATGCCCTGGCACAGAGGGGCTAAATGAGGTGCCCACAGCAGATCCATGAGACAGGGTGGACAAGACTCCTCTCCTGGGCTGGATCTGAAGCCCTGACACTGCTGTGCTGTGCAGCTCCTGGTTGCTGTTCAGTAACAGCACAAGAGAAATACCATAGACACTGAAAACCTTTGAAATGAAACGTCTCATTTTGTGGCAAACTGAACAAACTCATGACAATTACAAAATGCCACTTTAAGAAACGACGCAGCTGGACACTAATTTGTGTGTTAGCACTAATCATAAACCCCGCTGTAATCCATTGCTTTCTCTTTCCCTTTTGCAGTGATTTATTTGAAGGGGAGAAAAACTGCCCCAACACCAAATGCATCATCTGTCTCATAAATGTCACATCTTTTTTGCAGCATTTGCCACCCTGCTGCTCCAACCACCAATCTGGCCAGCAGTCCAAAACAACAGGCATATTGTTAAATCTTTGGATAATAAAGCTTTATCTTGTAGACATGGGATTAAAGTTCTGAGCCGCACCATACTGCCAGGATTTTGGAGAAAGAGAGATGTAGATAATAGCCCACGTAATCTCCTCACCTACTTGTAAATAGCTTATCCTCATCACAAAACCACAGACAGATTCCCAATTTAAGATGAGTACAAATGGTTAAACATTGCAAGAGCACACAAACAGTCTCCAGTAGGGTAGTGTCCCTCAGCAAAACACACTTGGCCAGGGGAAGGCTGGGGGCAATTAAGGAAAGGTCTTGGATCAACCTCTTTCAAGGGGGTTTTGCTTTGTCTTTAAGCAGAGAAACTGCTGCTTCGCCAGATTCAGAGTTTAAGAAGTCAGGATGTAAACTGTATTTTATACAAAGAAAAGAAAAATAATTTCAAACTCCTGTCAAAAGTTAAATGAGGAGAAACATGATACAACTTTTATTCACTTAAAGAACTAAATATATTCTGTGATTACCCTTTGTTTTTGAAACCCAAACATCCTGTACTTAAAGAAACACATTTGAAGAATTTCTTACAAATATATATAAATACTTCTGGTGAGAGCACACTAATATGCATTAACACAGCTCCTCTAAACCAGCCACATTTGCTCCTGGTTCAAACTGCTCCCAGAGTCCCACCCTCCAGAAGGCCTGATGCACCCAGCAGTTGGGCTCCAGCTTCTGGAGGTTCTTCTCTATCACAGAGATTCCAGACACAGCAGCAGCAGAGGCTCGGCATCACAGGCTGCAGCTCCAAGTCCCCTGCTATGCTTCAGATTCTGCAAGTCAGACTCAAGCAGACTTGCAGAAAAAGCCCCAGCAAGAGCCACCAGCTTTAGAAAGCAAGATCCTGCTCAAAATCACCTGCAACCTGATGGAGAACTTTCAAACTACACTGCTCTCAGGTGTCCCGACCTGCCATTCACTGCAAAGTGGAATCAAACACCGTGTTTCAGGAATGGAGTTTAGTTCTTCACAACATACCTAAGCTCTTTTTGACATACAGAACTGTCAGAATAGTTTACATGAATCTCTTCAAAATTCTTCTGGTAATTAAGTCATGAATAGGCACAGGAATCTGAGAAACTGGTCTGNCCTAAATCACCTGCAACCTGACAAAGAACTTCCAAACTACACTGCTCTCAGATGTCCGGAGCCTGCCATTTGCTGTAAAGTGGAATGAAATGCCATGTTTCAGGAATGGAGCTAAGTTCTTCATAACATAACTAAGCTCTTTTTGACATACAGAACTGTCAGAATAGTTTACGTGAATCTCTTCAAAATTCTTCTGGTAATTAAGTCATGAATAGGCACAGGAATCTGAGAAACTGGTCTGAAACAGGTACGAGACAGACAGTACCTGTCGCAGAGAGGAGAACCTCTGAGAAGTCTCCTTGGATATGTAGCTGACAGGGGACTTTATTCACTGCCATGCAAGCTCCTTTGAGAACTAACACATCCTCACACCGTCCAACAAACCCTGAACCAAATGTTTTCAGTAATGTAAACACAATTTTCTGAAACCTTCTCAAGGGAGGTTGCCCAACTGAGTCTATTCCTAAAACAAAAGAACAAAACCCAAAGACGTATAGAAGATGCACATTCCCAGAGTCTAAAGCCCAATTTAGGCTAAGCTTTATGTGGCCACACAGTACACACCTTTCCCCTGAAAAGTTTATCCCACATTGATGAGGATAACTCAAAATTAGAGCCTCTGCAAATTAATGAGCCCAAAGGCTGCTGCTGAGCTGCTCAGCCCAGGACCAGTTTTGGATAGCTCCTCAGTGGAACCGGCCAGACCTGCAGCAAGAGCATTCTGCAGGGCTTAGCAGGAATGTTACTCTCTTTGAAGACCAAACTTAAGATATGAAAAGTATTTGTTCTCCCTTAGTGTTCTTCCCTAGCACTTTGCACCTGTCCCATAACATACTGATGGAGAGTTTTAACCCAAACCCTCACAATGTAGTCCTTAAATTCCAATTGTTACAATACCACAATACACCCACAAACAAAGGAAGATGATGGTGCACAGTAGGATAGCCTGGGCTTGTGCACTAAAATCCTCCCCAGCTCTGCTCTGGGAGCACGTATGAGCCTTTGAATGGATAGAAATTACAGTTAAGAGATTAGGGGGGAAAAAGCATGCTTCAGAGTTACCGGTTTTTGCAGGCTGCTTAGTCACCACCTCTTTTTTTTTATGGATTAGACGTTTAAACCCTTCTATTCTTAGTATGTTATAAAGAGGAATTCCTCTAACCCACAAGAATTTGGATTTACCTGTTTGTAGAAGCCTTTGCAGCCAGCAGTATCTTAAAACTGTTCCGTTTTAAAAGCGGTCAGACACCAGTGAACTACAACCCTTTAAAAAATTCCCCACTGCCCACTACAGATCTTTACAGACTGGCTTCAAAAGAAATGTACCTCCTCTTTTGTTTAATACAGGTCTCTCTTTGCTCATTTGGTACAAATCTAGAATAGCTAGAAATAAAATCACCAAGTTAGAAAACCAGAGGTTGAGCAGAAATGTCCTTCGCGTTCCGTGGCAGCGCAGAGTACAGCACAATGATCTTCTCTGAAGGTCTACACTAGCCCATATGAGCAGGAGCAGCAGCGAAGCAGCTACTGGGAAATAATCAATCTGGGGATTCTAAGTGACAAATAAAGTTTTGGTCATACTTACTTAAAAGGAATCCGTGAGATTGCATTCAAACTGGAGGGAGAAGTCACCGCTTGAAGAACGTTTTCCAGGGCAGTCAGTCCTCCTGCAGCCCGGAACGCTATCTGATCCGCGGTGTTCTAGGGAAACACAGACACAGAACAGAACCAACAGGAATTAAAGAAATTCCTACAGAAAAGATATGCCTGACAGAAAATTGTCTCAAGCTTTGTCAGTGTAGAAAATCCTTAAGTAAACCTATTTCTCATGTTAAACACCTCTGAAAGAGAGCATTTTTACTGCCAGCGCACAGGGAAGACACTTCAGAGCAGGAGTTGAAATTCTCAGGTGCTATTTTTCGCAAAGATCCTAACGCACATCAAGTATTATCTAGGTAATAGAGTTGAATACCATATTTTCTGTAACGACACACAGTCCTAGGGACTTTAATTAAGTCAATCTTTATCTGTTCCAGTTATCTTTGTAGCTATTCCTCATGGGTCTCCACGTGATCTTCCAACTCCAACCATCCTATGATTCTATGAATATAATCTAACCTAACGAGTAATTCCTCGTTCTTACAAACTTCTCCAAAAGGATCCAACTTCCAGGTTTGCTCCCCAATTTGTCCATTGTGTATGAAACAGCTGAGGCAGGTGCCTTCAGCAGGCGAGCACCATCCCTGTGCTGAGGACACCTGGTTATGTATGGCACACAGCGTGGGCCCTGGCAGCAAAGCCGCTGATGTGGGAGCAGCCCGACAGCCCAGATGTCCTGGTTTATCCCTAATCTTCGGCAGACAGAAGTGTTGCCTGGCAGATGCCGCTGAGGATACAAGTCGGTCAGCTGTTGCATCTTTCCAAATTAATTGCTTGGAGTTTAAGAATCAGGTTAAAAATCTGGGTGTGATTTTTGGTAGCGCTTCAGTGATGGGAAACCGTGGAGGTAACGCCTGAAAGCATCACCAAGATGACTGGGGCAGTTACCAATCTGGCAGCTCCAAGTTCTTGCTCCTCCAGGTCCTCTGGCTAATCCACTCCTTGCAGCTTGCTCAAAATGCAGCAGAATGAATGAATATTTTTAGCTCCGAGGTATGACATCCACCTCCAACCTGTTCTGCATTTGCTATGCCATGTTATTAGTTACTAAATTGGAACTAGTTCCGTATGTGTTCCTGGCTCTCCAGATAAGCTTCTCTTTGTTCTAGGTGTCCCCTTTGAATTGCCACTTGGCAGAACAGGGAGGCACAGGAAAGAATCCTACCACTATTCCTACAGTTTGCAAATGACTGAGTTTATACTGGAGCAGGTCCAGGATTTTGGAATTACTCATGCCTTTTTCATATAAAATTGTTTCATCTTCTAGTGGTTAACATAAAGCATGGAAGATCTTTTTCTTCTCTACTTTCAAATTGCTTTATTGGCTGTTTATATTTACTCATCTTAATTTCATCAATGATAAGGATATTCTAATTAATGAGAACTACTTTTTTTTTTCAATGCTGCAAGTACTAGACCTGGGAAAAAAGCAGAAGTGCTCTATAAATACAATCATTATTAGTGTTATAATAGAAAAAAAAATACATACTGTATAAAAGAATAACTCCCAGTGACTTTGGTAACAAAATTTGTCTTTGAACAACTAGAAACATAACTGAGCAAGATATAAGATGATTTAGGAGAGAAATATTTTTCCCTCTAAGAATGAGACATTGATATGAAACACCAAAGTCCGTATCTTACTCTCCTCTGTACCAATCATGCCATTTTCTCTCCATGAAGTTTCTGCCAAACATCTCTAGTCTATTTAAATGATTTGCTCCAAGCTCTGGAAATACTGATTAAACAAGGAAGTCAGATATTTAAAACCAAGCCATTTTCCACAATGAGTATGAATTGCATGTAGGTTTTCAGGAAGCCACAAGGTTTACCTTCCGAGGAGCACTAGCCTCACGTGAACAGAAATGTGTCCCAGCTCAGCAGGCAGTTCAGATAACCTGATTTCCTACAAGCCAACTGATCAATACAATTCCTAGCAGTCAATTTCAGTCCAGTTTGCCCAGTAAACGTGCCTTAACTGAAGTTCCACACATACACTCCTCCTTTACTTCCTCCCCCTCCCTTCCAACCCTGAAAAAATTCCCAGCAACAACCCAAAAAGCCTCCTTCAGCAACCCTTGGCCGGGGATGCAGCCAGCCTGCAGCGGGCTGGGGATGGAGCTGCCTCCCCTGCAACACTTCCAGCCCACCCCTGGCAGAGCCCTGACACAGAGGATGTTCCCTGGGCACCCTGCTCACAGCCACAGCTCCCAAACCTCCTCCTCTTCCTCCCCGCTGCGCCACTGCTGCAGAGCAGCCCAGCACCCCCAGACAGGGCTCGGGGCCTTTCCAACGGAGCGGTTCTCACTTCAGCTTAAAACTTTACAGAGTAAGGAGAGATTCTGTTATTTCAAGTGTGCATTTTCCGTGGTAATCAGTGTACACACACAGACAGAGCAGACACAGACAGCATTTCTGCCAACGCCTGGCAGGGCGGTGTTGCAGCATCCAGTGGGGGAACATCCATGTGGTGCTGCTGATTTATTTGCTACAAGGAGTTTGTTAGCGCTGCTCCAGTTTTAAACGTGCCAAGCACTTCCCACTTTCCCTATTTCTCATGGGAGATTATACCACAACCTGTTACACCTTGTGGTGAAGTCTCTCCTGTCATTCAGACCAAATACGCCTTTTCTTGATTTCACCCCATCACCCTGAGTTATATCCCATTTTATTGCACTCCTTTTGCTTCTCCCCTTAGTAATTACTCCACTCTTGAAATCCTACACTCTGACATTTTCCTACTTGGCTTCTTTTTCAACTGTATGTATTCATTAATGCTAAACCCATCCTTTTATTTTACTCGTGTAAACTCCTCTCTGTGATGTTATTCACAGAATCAGAGAATGGTCAGAGCTGGAAGGGACCTTACAGCAAGGCTCTGCAGTCACCTGGGCATGCAAGAGAGCAGGGACAAATGAACAGGCAGGCACAAATGATTATTACTGTCATCCACGCATTTTTTAACAGAGATACAGGAGGAATCACAACAGCCCTGGGGATGCCACCTAGAAGTGTCTTAACCATCACAAAACCAGTAACTGAAATGTAGTCTTCAGAACAGCAGACGTAGCACTCAGAACCAAGATGTGGAAAGACTCTTGTTTTCCTCCTCACGTCTGTATCAGTGTGAAATACAGCAGTCTGGTTTGTGCAGGAGGGAAGCCAACACAGCTGATGGGGTATTAAGCATGCATTCTTAATCTCTGGATCATTATAAACTTGTAATTTACAGCACACAGCAACTAATTCCAGCAGAACGGTGCGGGAACCAAGTAACTTCAGCAGAGTGTGTGTAAACTGATGCAGGTGTGGCAAAGCAACCAACCAACCTGAAATTCAACAGCTCCTGTAACCATTCTATGGATTAACCATCAGCTAAGCATTTTAAGAAACTTTAAATTAACCTTTTTTCAAAACCAATCTGACAAACAACCAGAAGCCAGGCTGGTGCGGCTGACACTCACCTGTTCTAACACCTTCATGGATTTGGATTCCCCTTCTCTCCTCTCCTGCGGCGTGAGTGACAACTGACTAATAGGATTACAGGCTCCGTTCCAGTAATACAGCTCAGCTACATGCCAGCAAAAAATGACAGCCTAAACCTGAATTACACGGCCTGGGAATCCATCCAATTATTAACTAAAGTAACTGTTATTACCTAACCTAATCAAAGGAGAAGCAGCTGTTAATCTTTGGTGGCCTGCAGTGTAGTAGCGGTCAGGCTGGATGAACTGTCTTTGTACTTGACTCCTCTGCAGACAATAATTATGTCCTTTGTGATGAAGAAGGAAGGGCTCCCCAACCTTTCAGGCAGAGGCAGCAGATGGGGAACAACTGTTTGCGTGTTCATTAACAAGATAGGGTGGGTTTTATCAGGGTTTGGCATCTGTGGCACCTTCAGAAGCACCACTTACCCAATGACACCGGTACGTTTGGCAAATTCGAAAATTAGCAGCCTAAACAGAAAGTTCAAAATAATGTTTTCATCTCATTAGCTGACATTTGGTAGAAAAAAATTACACAAGGCTAAAAAATAGTCATGTACACACATGGCTCATCATACCTACACCAGCAGCACAGAAAAACCTGACAAGGCCAAGGGGCCCGTGCTGTCACTTCGCTGGCTTTTGTTTACCTCATCAAAGCAGTGGGATAACATAAACTGTATGCTTCTGCCACAAAACCAAATCAGGGGAAAGATCTCTGATGTATTTACACAAGTCAGTGGCTAACACAAAGTGATACAGAGTGAACTAAAGCACGCAGCAACCAGCAACAGCTTGTGGTTTGTGCACAACACGCCGGGACAGAAGCCAGACCAAGGCCACTGTCCTGCGGTGCTGCTCCCCTTCACACGGGACATTGGGCAACCTGGAAAATGTGTGAAACAGAAGATGTGAGGCCAGAGAAACCTGCCTTGGCATGAGGCATCACACAAGTACAATTTACTTTATGCTGGAGAAAGTAAAAACGTGATGGGATCCCATTGTGGAAGTACCTGCACGGGAAGATCATCTCTGCTGACGCACAGTAACAGCCGGTATTTGGAAGCTGAAGCTTCATGAGTTCAGGTAAGAATAAAGTGATTTTTTTAATGCCAAGGCTAATTAATGACACGCATAATATACTTAGGATATAGTCGACTTTCAATCATTTGAAGTTTTTAAATCAAACCTGATTATCTCCCAGAAAAATATGATCGTAGTTAAATCATAATTTATTAATTTGGTGCAAGAGCTATTGGGTGAAATCCAATGTCCTGGACCAAAGCACTCACTGCCACACATCTCTCCTGCTAAAGTATTATTATTATTAGTTAATAAGTAGAGCAGAAGCAGAAATAACAGAGCTCTGACAGCTGCAGTGATTTAATGCCAGCTGTACCACCTCTGTTCTAGGCAACTTAGCACCTCACACTGTGACTATCTGAAATCTTGTTGAACCAACCTAAATGCTCCAAACCCTCGCTCCAAGACAAAGCTCCACAGTCAATACCTTCATGTAGATTAAGAAAGAGGATTTTCTTTCATCAGCCAAAAAGAAAGCTTTCTGCCAGTCCTGCCTCCTGTGCCTGAACACGAAGCTGATCTGGAAAACCTGTTTGAACAGAGCTCAGGAACTAAAGCTACTCAGAAGAAACTATTTCTGAATGAAACCCAAACCCTTTGAAACATTCTGGCTTCTGTTTCTGAAAGAACCCACCCGACTCCTGCAACTCTATTCCACACTTGTTACACTGCTGACTGAAGGAAGAAATAATAACTAATTAGTAAAATATAGCTGAAATACATTTTAAGAATTTTCTTCTGCCCTTTTATCTAGTGTTTGAAGATACTATCTAAAATGCCAGGGGCTAAGAAATGCAGTTCAAAGCTGCCTTGGGAAAACAAAGCAGACAACTGAAACCTGGGCTGGGTCGTCCCTCTCCTCACCCCGTCCCCCTTTTTAAATAAATCCACAAGTATAAATCCACAACTACATCCACATGCACACACACAACGACAGATACGTTCCTGATCGTAGAAAACCTACACACTTTGATCAGTTCTCTGGACATAAAACCACACAGTGCCAATCGCAGTGTGCCAAAACAATATTTTCTATTAAAACAGACAATTTCTCTGCCCTGTAATAATTCTCTCCAGTCTAATCAGTGCTATGATAATGTCCAATCCCATCTGAAGATCTTCAACTGTTTTTCAGATGTGAGTGACTTTACCCGCAGTAGAATTTCAAGCGCTGAACACCAATGGGAAACTCCTTCAGGATTAAAACATGCGCCAGAACTGCCTCAGCAGCCTCTGCACACCCTTGCGGGGAGGCATTCACCCGTGGGAAGGACCCCCCTCTCCTGGATCTGCACCAACTCCTCCCGTGGTTTGGGTGTTCAGGCTCTATCCAGACTGATGTCCGTGGTTTCCCCTAGGGAAGGACGCTCACCTACAGCCTCCCCAGCTGCTGCGAGGGCAGGCAGGTAAAGGGGCCTCATCTTTCGGTCCCTGCAGGACACTCAGTATTTGCACCCTCCCAGGCAGAGCTCAGCCTGCAGCACGGAAGCCTTCAGGACAGCACTGCTTCTTCACTTGAATTGCTGGAGTGTGCGAACCGCAACTTCACCTGTCTTATGTTTAGTGTAAAGGAAGACAATTATCTAAGTTCAACAAAAGGAAAGAGTGAAAAAGCAGCTGATGCATCACGTGTACAATAAAAATGACGCAGACCTCATTTTTAAATTCAATGAAAAATAAAAAAAAGAAGCATTGACTATTGCACTCTCTGGAAGTACGTTATTGACAAGTGACTTAAAACTGGTCCAGGCCTAGGAACAAAACATCCAGTGAGCAGGGAAGGTGCAGATCACTTGCAACACTGAACTGTGAATGCCTACGGCTGACATCTCACCAGTGGCAGCACTGATTTCAGCTGAACTAAACTATGAAAACCAGCACAATCAAGGCAGACTGTGTGGGAGAAGATGTACAGAGAGGGAGCTCCAGTTGTTCACAGACCTGCAGTGCAGCCAAGAGCACCTGAACTCTAAACACAGCTTTCACACCGATTGCCTTGGGTACTCTCTCGTAACTTCTTGGACGATTTGCCATCTGCAGGACAGCAACAACGGACTGTGGGGGAGATGAACACCACGGGTTTGTGAAGCAGAACTGCAAACACCAGGACAGGCAATGGAGACACACACAGGTGACATGTTCTCCGCTCTGAGGTGATGCTCTCAAATCAGATGTAGAAGTTTAAGAATGCTTTAAAGCCCATGTGTGTACATACACCGTGTGTGCATACAGATAGCATCAGGCTGCATGAAACAAAAAATTCAGTTCTTTAGAAACTACAGTCATAATCATAGAATGGTCAGAGTTGGAAGGGACCTTAAAGATCATCCAGTTCCAACCCCCCTGCCCTGGGCAGGAACCTCTCCCACCAGAGCAGGCTGCTCCCAGCCCCATCCAGCCTGGCCTGCAGCAGTCATGGTAACTACTTTATCGTGAGCTTTAAACTGGCATCTCCTCATTAGCGGAACACGCCTGCATGGGGCATTTTTTCATTACTGACAAATCAATGTGTGTACTTTAATGATAATAAAAACACATCTGGTCCTGTAAATGCTCAGTGAAGACACTGTGCACGTCTTGAAGGAATGTATATCCATTAGACCCATTCTGATATGATGTATTAGTGCTAAACTGACACAGAAGGAAAAAAAAAGCCTGACCTGCCAGCAAAAGGGCAGAAATAGCTCAGCATAAGCACGCTGGAAGGTAAAAATACTGAACTGCACCCCACAGAACCAGGAATCAACACAGCAGTCTGCAACTACACACACAGTAAATTAAACTCTGAATAATCTTGCAATAAGTACACTGTGGAGCTTATCTGTGAACTGGACTTGCCTTTTAATACCATTTCCAGCAAACAAGTTAAAAAATAGTCTGTGGCTGACCCCTAGCAACAAGTCCCTATTTATATGTTCATCTTGGGAAAAAGGTTAATCCACAGATTATAGAAACTCCGGGCAAAGGCATTATTGATGATATAGAGCTGCCTCCTCCAACCTGTAACACACAACACACCTGACCTCTTGACTTGCTCCTGGCAGTGATGGGGAATGGCTGTTTGGGTGGAAAATGCTGCCCACAGAGCTCCTCCTGTGTCTGCACAGTCTGCTCCTGGAGCTTGCAGCCAGCAAACCCACTGCTGCAGCCCCTTACAGCAGAAGTTTCTACTACAAGTAGCAGGTTGGACCACGTGCAATGAAGATGGTAGGTAAGTAGAACACCCCAACACTCCAGGCTTGGAACGCTGCTCAACCTCCTTCAATCCATGTTTCAGTGGGACTCTGCACCACTGGCACTCAGGGCTGAGCATGGATACGTTCAAAATCCCTGGTCTCCCCAGTTAAAGGCTTTAAAGTGATGAATTAATTTTGAGGGGGGGTTACTTACACCTCTGAGTTTCCATCAATTACATCTGCCTTATCAGCTCTTGAGTTCACACTCTGAGCTCAGGCTCTGACTTTCCTACGAACAGCTGAAGACTCGACCCACACTTGCAATGAAGGAAGATAAATACAGAATTCTGTCACCTTTTGTATTAGCAGAATTATGAGATTTTTGGCGATAAAACACAGAGTTCCAAGGGCCTGAATTCTGTTTTGAGCTGGTAAAACAGACTTACTTTTAAGTTTCACATTTCAACACGCTTCATTGAAGTCTGAATTTTGACTTTAGATCATTTTTTAACTGTTATAATTCAGCTCTGCATTTGATTAATGACTTCCCTTCACATGACACCACTGTAGCTCTGAAACTGGCTACTGCAGGACTATCCAAAGTTGAAAAATTAATGGATGGATTAAAAAATTAATCCATTCTTTGTACAGAAATTCATCATATGTTTAGTTAAAATAAGGCTCTGTTGTAACTTCTGATTAGCTATAAAAAAGAAAGAAATAGCAGTGACCACTTTCATAAAGAGCAAACCCCCCACCCTGATGAAAGCACAGCTAAGGTAGTGGGTATCTTTATTTTATTTTTAGGTGCTTTGGCCATGAAATGCCCAGGGGCCAGCACAAAAGCAGGCTTTGTGGTGGGAACCAAGGCACCGCGGATCAAAATCCTCCCCTGGCCAAGAGCCAGAAGACACACATCACACATGGAAGAGAGAGGCAGCAGGTCACACCGTGACAGTGCCAACAACTCCACAGGGTCCCACTTCACCCCTGCAGGAGCAGAGGTGGGGAAGGCAAAGGCCTGAGGCTGGGCTGGTGTTCATCCTCAGCCATGAATGAACCTCCCCAGCTGCTGCCAGGGCCCAGCCCTGCTGCTGGTCCCAGGACACTCCTGCCTCCAAGCACTGGAGACTGGCCACCCCCAGCTGCACAACACATCAGTATGAAATGCAGAGAGCACAAACAACAGGGGCTCATTAACCTGCCCATTTCACTGTGGACATGTGGCTACTTCATAAAGGAAAAAAAAAAGACCACTGTGCATGTGTGTACTTCTGTTTTTCCCTACAGAACACTGGGTGATTGCCCACTTAAGCCTCGCCAGGATATACACTGACTACCTGTGTAAACATCTAATGCACCAGAACCAGGAGACACGCTCTTTGCTATAAGAAGCTCAGAAGGAAAAATAAAAAAATTAAAAAACCCAAATAACTGTGTCATTCTGTGTGATTTCTAAGCACGTTGGCACGTGCAGTGTCACAGAACTGGCTGAACCTGATGTTAGAGAGACGAGGGCATACTCCAACAGGAGCACTCAGATGGGACACAACTGGGCTCTGCTTGGCCAAATACAAAAATGAACCAGTTAATAAAGTCTGTTTTAAACCCAGCCATAACTAAACACAGAACTTTAAGAATCAAACTGCAAATTAATTCGGCAGGTAATGGCTTTGGCCTGAAAAGTCATCTCAGTATTAACCAAATTAAAATCTTATGTAAGCGTTCTTCTTCCAAAAAGAAAATCTGACTTCTGAACTGATTTATTACATCTAAGGATTAGGAGGACACGCTGTTGTCTCTGCCGGTGGTGTCCTCTAGTGGAGGAACGGGAGATCCTCAGGAAACAAGGAAACAGGAGTGGGCTGCACAGAAACCAACCTGCCGAGGAGAATGTGCCTGTAACAGTCTGGAACCTTGACCAAGCTCTTCATTACTGTAAATAATGCTTAAACATAAACGTTAAATAACTTTTTAAAGCTTCAGTCAGACTGGGAAATGAACCAGTGAGACTATACACAATAATGGGGTGAGCATGGTAAAAAATACACAGGTATGGTGCCTGCATGTATATACATGTATATAGTAAGATCACAAAATACAGATAATGTGATTATAGTTGGGGTAAAGTCACCAGTCCCTGACTTAGGCAAATTCACTAAAACAGTGATTTTCACCCTTGCTCACGTACAATGCCCTGGGATGCTCTGTTTGATTTAGTAAGAGGGTGACAGATAAATTCTGTGCTTTCTCCAGCCTCCAGTGAATCCTGTACCAGGCTTTGTGCTGGGTTTCTTCTAGAGGTGTAGTTACCCTTAATGCTTATCCACCCACTGACTGCAGCTCTGCTACTGAAGTGAGGAATCTGCTCTATTCACAGCTCCCAAACTCAGCTACGTTGTCAACCACCCCATCCCCCTTCCTCTTCCTACACAAGTCAACCAAAATGATTTGTGAGGAAAAAAACACAACAACACAGTTCTTTTTGGGACCACAGATTTTTGCCACCATCGTATTCTCAGCTGATCCTTTAATGCTCCAAACACAAGAACTATTAATTTTTAAAAGATTACCCATTGCTCTGCCTGTTAACACTCCCGCTTTCTTTGGAGATGGTGGAAAACCCTCCCTCTAATCAATCTGGCCAATTAACAAGTTAATCTTGGATCAATTGTTTTAGCCAAAATTTAGGTTAAACATTCGTTGCTTCTAATTCACTCTTGACAGTTTTCTTCCATTGTGAAGAAACAGAAACCCCAAAATACGAATAAGAAGCCCCAAACCTCAAGTCATGGCCTGGGTGCTTTAAAGCCAGTCTGATGTTTCCAGTGACATCTCGCATTAAATACACCATTTATGTCACATTTGCTCAGCTTATGAGTTCAAACTGCCTTCCAAAGTTTGATACCAAACCAAGGACCTTGTCTAATACTCAAACCAACAATGATCACGTGCAGCCTTAATGCCACATCCAGTTCAAGTTAAGGAAATCTTGAAATCATTATGGTCTTCCAGCTGGTCAAGAATTCTATCCTGAAAAATCTCATAACCATTCTATATCCAGCTCCTATATATATATCACTGCTATATTCAGTGTCTCAGTCCCCTCTGACAGCTCCACTGCTCTGCTACACCAGAGCCTTCACACACTTCTGCAGCACCAAAATTTCATGTCCAAGAGTTTGGGAATTACAAGTCCCACTGTTTTCTTAAATAAGTAACAATATTGAGTATTTAAGGCGTAGAGTATTTGCTTCTAAGATCTATTTTGTCTGTATATACATGTCATACATATATATTTATACACAGACACACACATGGGGCAATTTCCAATCTCTGTAGAGATTTGTGAAGAAATTTCCCAGGAGCAGTGCAAGGGCTTACAGACGTTCCATTCTCCATGGCTTTTGTTCCATACCTTAGTTCCTCAACAGTTTTTAATTTTATCCCTTCAGTTTCTGATGATTCAGGGTCTGTATGGCTGGGGGTGGGGGTGAGCAGTAGCTGGCCAGGCAGCTCCCTGTGCCTTCCAAAAACCGGCCTATTAATCTTCCCGCTGGCCGTGGTCACCATCCCCACCGGGCCTGACAGTTTAGAGAATAAAACATAAATATCAGGCCTGGCTGGGCTGTTAAAGCCAGCCACTGCTGACAGGCTGTGCAACGGGATAAACACCGTCTGTCTACAGTCCCCCTGTATTTGAAAGCTACGACAAACATTTTACTGAAATGTAAATAACTGACATCACGACCGCTGAAGCAGGAGGCTGAAAAAATCTATCTAAAAATCCCAAACCCGAAAACATTGCCTGACACAAAACAAACCATTAATGGTCCCAGAGAGAGCGTGTTTTAGAGCCATAAGCACTGAGAGCCTTTAAAAAAAAACCAACAAACCAACAAACCCCACCACATTAAAGCACTACAGTCAATCAATAGCTCAGATTCACACATCTTGCAGTTCACAGAACTACACCTTTTCCAAGGAAGTATATTTTCCCCCCCTGGTATTCTTACTGGAAAGAGATTTCATTCTGAATTAGTGATAAAAATAAGTAATGTGAAATTTAGCCTACCAAAAATCAGCTCCTTTTAGATTTACTTTTAGATTGCAGCAGTCTGAACATCTTATAAAAATAAAGTCAGTTCAGCACATTCACTGCTGCGTTTGGATGCCAAAAATCGCGAGGTCCCCTCGGATCATACTGAACCTCTGTCATACTCTCAGTCAGGACAGGAGGGGGACACATGTGAGGCTTGTCCAGATGTCACACATAAGGACTGTACAAACTGAACTGAAGTGATTTACCTGCAGTGTTTCAGCTGCAGCTGAGCCAGGTGAAAGGCTCCTGCCCTCAGCTCTGTGTTACTGCCCTTGCTGAAGGCAGCACCCTGCCACGCTCCTCAGAACAATATCTCTGCCCGCCCCACAATTATCAAAACCACCCAGAATACTTAAAAATAGAGCTTTTATAACCTGGACCAAAAAAAAAAGCACCCCAAAGCCTCTAAACCCATATTTTAGGAAGAACTTTAGGGAAGTAACGGTCTGTCAGCAAGCCTAAGGATGACCACCTGAGAGGCAGAAGCCTCTGACCCGGGTCAGGTTCATGGCCTTACAAGTATCTATGTTCATCCAGTGCAACCTCCAATGTCCACGCAGTAGAAATGGGTTTGGTTTTTTAATCAATAACCTCACATCCATAAATCAGGGGAAAAATAAATACAAGCAGAAGCAGCTTAACATTGTACCTGCAGTCGCACTAATAGGATATACAGCCTTCAACATCCTGATTTCTGTCAGCACTCCCCTCTACAGGACATTTCTGTGTGAGTGCTAAAGTCAAACTTGAGCAGTTACTCCAGCACCCGTTGTGCATCTGAAACACAGCACTGCCCTCAGTATTGCACGTGTAAAATTAGTCCCAGCAAAGAACTAACATCTATAAAATCAAAAGAACTGAGGCAGGAAAACTGCTGCAGCCCTGCAGTCCCAAACATCAGCTCTGCCTTCCTCAAGAGGGTACACGGGATTTTGCTTTCAGCATCAAAGGCCCATTGATGGGAGACCATAAACTGAGCGTTATCAGATCTTATGAAGAGCCTCACATGACAGTCTGCCAACACCCGGCCAGGGCTTTCTGGTCATAACTGTATGTGTTTGCCTGTTGTGTCTGTGTGTGTGTGTGTGTGTGTGCGCGTGCGTTTTTTTAAATATACTTTCAAACAAAGTAGAGGTGAAAGTGAATACGACCTCCTTCCAGGCTTTCTGCCAGAGACTGTGAACTCAGGGACTGCCTTCCAACACTCCAGAGCACACCCAGAGAAACACCCTGGCAGTACCTGTTGTGGCTACACCTCAGGGACAGCACCCCAGGCGTTGGAACAAGATTACGCACCAAGCCTCCTGCCTGGTGGAACGATATTGTGGTTTGTGTCTTTTTAGCTTCTTTTATGCTTATTTAATTAAAATACATGTGAACCACAGGCTGTGAGCAATCAATGGCCACACTCCTCCTCAGGTGCTCAAAACCTGCATTTCCACTTGCTCACTTACAGATACTTTCCTGACACAGGGTGCAACACTTCCAGCAGCTGTAGAGCTTCATCCAAGCAAGCCAACGTGGACATACCAAGAAGGTAAAGTGCTACAACAAACACACAGGACTTCCAAAAATACAGTAGATGAGCTCTACATTTGTTTGCGAGACAGATTTCTCAACCTGACATCTTGAAGATGATTCAAAACCTTTCAGTTTACATGAAACTAACTCTTGCTGTATTGGTGGACTCACTTGGAATCTGCTTGTGTCCAGCAGAGCAGTAAGGCAGGCAAAACAAAACCAGCTTTACTCCAACAATGATGCAGATGAGCCTCATCCTACAGCACTCTCATGTTAAAAAGAAGTTCAGAAGTTAGAAAAGGCCTGAGTCATTACTGTGACATGCAACTGATGAAGACTAAGCCCAAAAGGAATTGTTAGTCCGACTCATTTCTACCTGAAAGCAAAACCCAGGGAGCCAGGGCTGCCAGTCTCTGGCACGTGGTTGTTTTTATAATTCAAGTTTGCATAAAGCACACACTCCCACCCTTCGATGGTGGTTTAATACAGTCACGGAATTTCTAATGAGCCGAATAACTCCTCCTTCTGCTGAAAAATTAATGGGGTTTACTTTTCTCATTTACCAACAGCAGCTCTGCACTTTGTTTCACAGTTTGTAAACCAAATCCTTATTTCCCTGGTGAGACTGCATAAATACATTTTTTCAGTCAGGGTAAACTGTTAACAAAAGAAAAAATCCAGTGTCTCACAGAAAGACTGAAAAGAGGGTTTTTTGGATCAATTCTGTTTTACGATACTTTAGCAGGATGAATTCTGAGCCTGAAGAATTTCTAGTAAGTGGGAAGGATCTACTGTGGTGAACTCTGTCCTCCCTCAGGGCAATTCTTTATCCAAGCCAGGCCATTAGCAAGGGTAAATCAATGTTATCAGCTCACCCACACTGACAGCCTGTGTGGTTCCCACTCCCTCACTCCTCCCCCCACATTATGGGATATTTTCATGCTCTCCAGGGAAATTCAATTAACAGTGTCAGTCTCCTCCTCTCAGCCCATGACTGACACCATCAAGATTCTTCTCACCGCCCATGGACATGTAAGATGTGTCTGCTGATTTCCTGACTCCCAAGTTAACAAGAGAATTACTGCCCACTTCTAGAAATGACTGTGTACGATCTGCGCCGCAAACACAGTGACAGCTACTGAAATCAATCTTTCTTGACCTTATTGATCAGGACACTCAGATATAATCACACTTCTTCAATGGCAGAGTAATGTTTTGGGGGTAAAAACCCAAATCAACAATTCGTGCCTATTAGCACTATCAAATTAATCTTTTACTTCCCCACTGCAGACTCAACAAGCAGTAAAACGTTACAAACAACTAATGATTAACATTCAGCTGCAATCCATGTCTCATTTAAAATAATCCCAGAAAACATCTACTGACAAGAGGCTGGATACACTTCCCAACAACAGCTTCCAATAATTAGTTAGGTAACCTTCGAGGCAGATAAATCTTATAGTCTTCACGTAACAATTTCCAGATTTTGAAAAAACATAACTGTAGAAAAATAAATTTGCTAACACAAAGACTGCAAAATCTGAAAGCATCACAACTCTTCCAAAAATGTGATTGAACTTGCTCAGCAGCTGAAAGCAGCTGCCAGAACACAGGGCAGAACGCTGCACATCCCGGGCAGTTCAGAATTCCAAAGCATATGCCATCAGCAGTTGTGTTCCACATAGACTGAGCTGTGAAAGGCATCAAGCAGAGCTCCCATCTTCACAGACATCAACTCTGAACCACAACAACGAAACTCCCTCTTCAGATTTCACTAATTTGGTTCCTCTCGGAAATAATTTTCATGATTTCTTGATTACAGGTAAGAAAGAGGAGTATTTTCTAATGGTTAGAGAGAGAACAGAACATAATGTTCTAGCTGAAAACTCAAATACTGTGGTCCTTATGAAGCAAAAATAAGCATTACAAGACACAAAGTGCTGTGGCATCAGACTGACCATGATGAAACAGTAAAAAATATGTAAAAGCTATGTTAACAGTTAAAAAAATCCAACATTCCCCACAAACCAAAACATGCCCTACAAGCGTAGCACTTCAAAAAATTTTTTAAAAAAATAGAAATACCCCATGTATATGAAGAGCATCCCTTCATCCCCCATCAAAGACCTACCCCAAAAATACAGGCTTTGTTGTACTTCAACAGATTTGTGCTCCTCTAAAACTCGGGCAGACACTCCACAGTGTGGTGGCTGTGACAGCAAAGCTGGCTCCAGCTCTTTAGTCTGTTCCCTGCTGATGGCTTTTGCCCCTTGCTGGAAAGGCTGGGTATGAACTAGATGGCTGAAATGGCCCAGGCTGAAAACAATCCTCATGAAAAGGCAGTGGCAGTACAGCTGGTCGTTATCCAGGTGATCCAGCATCAGTCACACGTGTTTTCAGCACTTGTGCCAAACTGCCTATATAAAATCTGACGTCTAGATAAAAGCATCCACTGCTGCCACCACCACAGACAAGTGTCACTGCAGGCACTGCTTGTTACAGAGGTCACATATTCATCAATACATACCGAAAACACCCCCAATCCAAACTGGGGATATTTGAGGGCAACACAGTTTCTAGGTTAATCGTAAGTTATACAGTAACAGCCACAGTACCTCTTTTTCCAGAATCCGTGAGATCTCTCCTAAAGTTCTGTCCAGGGTAGAAACCTTGTTGTTCCCCAGCGAACAGCCATCCTGCATCTGGAGGTGCTTTAAGAGCTCTTTTGCCAGCCGCTGCAACCTTCAGCAGGAAACATGAAACAAAGAGTTATTAAAGCAAAAAACTCTCCCAATCATGAAAACTTTTATCTATGTAACGAAACACCGCTAACCAAATTTCAACAAAGCAAACATCAGAATCTGTGTAAAAGCATTATCATCATCTACACTGACCAGCATGGAAAATCCACAGCACAGCAAGAAGACACAGCCAGCTTGCAGTGTCTGTGACATTCCACTATCCCCTTTTCCACGGGAGCAGCACAGCAGCAGCATGAACAGCACAACCATAAAGGTGCTTCCTTACTGGTTTCAGTTTGTTTCTGTTGTTCAGAGTTATTTTCTCCTGCTAGTTTTTGCCATCTTCATTTTCGACACGGTTTCACCCTCCTTTTCTTCCATCACTCAGTCCTTTCCACCCACTCAGCTGAGTAGTTCACTCTCGAGATGAGTAAGGGAAAGAGAACAGCAGAGGACTTGGCTAATTCCTTATAGGCATCATAAAAGAAACGGCTCTTTAGGGTTATCTGAATAAGTGAAAAGTAACGACTTTGCAGACTACCTCAGAAAGGGCATTTTATTAACGAGGGTCACTAATGAAGCCAAAATGCAGAGGTGGGAAAGATGCAGACATGTGTGGCTTAGGACTCATTTCAATTTTACACATCTTCATCTGGGCTATTTGCATATGCTCTCCTGCTAAGCAGTGAGGAGAAATTCCCAGTTCTGAGGCAGCACTCACCTCAGCCCAAGCTCTACAGTCAAAACACACTCTGAACGTATCCTGCTTTGCCCTGAATGTGACAGTAAGTAGCTCAGATGCAGACCCCTAGATGTAGATGCCCTAAGGCAGATGACGGCAGAGGGGTTGGAACAAGATGATCTTCAAGGTCTCTCTCAACCCAAACCATTCTATGACACAAACACTAACTGGAGCCCCTGAGCTGGAGGCTGAGAGAGGTCGGAAGGAAACACTTGCCCTGTGTTTGTAGCATCTGTGACTGGCTCCGCGTCTGGGGGCCCTTTGAGCTATCCAGCAACTGGGACTGAAACTGGGACAAAGCTGGTAAGTGTGCAGCATGAGTGGGAGAAACAGTGCTGTGACTAGAAGCAGACACAGCTCTGGAAAGACAGGGGAAGGGTATCGAAAGGACATGGAACTGTTGGAACAGGTCCAGAGGAGGCCACCAAGATGATAAGAGGGATGGAGCACCTCTGCTGTGAGGACAGGCTGAGGGAGCTGGGGCTGTTCAGCCTGGAGAAGAGAAGGCTGAGGCTATCAGGGAGACCTGAGAGCAGCCTTTCAGTATCTGAAGGGAGCTCCAGGAGAGCTGGAGAGGGACTCTTGGTCAGGAAGTCTAGTGATAGGACGAGGGGTGATGGTTTTAAATTGGAAGAGGAGAGATTTAGATTAGATATTAGGAAGAAGTTCTTTACTGTGAGGGTGGTGAGGCACTGGAACAGGTTGCCCAGGGAAGCTGTGGCTGCCCCATCCCTGGAGGGGTTCAAGGCCAGGCTGGATGGGGCTTGGAGCCACCTGGGCTGGTGGGAGGTGTCCCTGCCCAGGGCAGGGGGGTTGGAACTGGATGATCTTGAAGGTCCCTTCCAACTCTGACCATTCTGTGATTCTATGATTAATGAACATCATAAAGTGGGAGATCATCAGTGTAAGAGGGCCTGAAAGCATTCACAGAATGACCACACAGTAACAGCAAAGAGAAATGGCATTAAGTACTCTGAGAGGCAAGAGAAGAGACAGAATGGCTGGGGAATGTGCCACAACAGTCATACGTATAAAAAAAACCTATAAATCAGAATATTAACTTGTGGAAAGAACAGAGTTTCTAATTTATCAATAAGAAAAGTACCTTGTACCTTTTCTTTGAAAAAATTAAGAGCTTTGTTAAAAAGCTTCAAGAGACTCTGAAAATACTTATGTGTTTCTAAGGTACAAACAAAAATGATTTACAGAATTTTGTGTCTTGAATTTCTTACTATCTGGTCAGCTGAATCCACTAATATTCAGCCAGGATTTTTCTATGACAAGAAAAATAAAGGGAGATTACATCGTGATGAGATTTTCTGCACTGCTATTTCCTCTGTGGAAAATGAGGTTGGAGAAAACCTCTGCCTAACTCAGTAATCCACCAGCTAAAAGGGGAAAGAAAATGAAAAGCTAAAACACAAGTAACTGCAGGTCTCGGGCAGTAAATCAGAGCACCACGGACTTGAGGAGCAGCAGGAGCAGGTTGCGGCACCAATGAGAAGGCGAATGGCTGTGGTCCGGTAGGATGAGCTAGAAGCAGAATAGTTCAGGTGTTCTCACCCAATGTGCTTTAGAATGGCCATTGCCTTGGCAATACCCTGTGGCATCAAGGGAAAAGAAAGACTTTCTCTCTTTGAAACATCTCCCAAACTCCACCATGAAAGCATATCTAAAGCACTGAACAGCCCCACCATGCTATATTGGAACTTCACCTGCAAGGAGCCAGCAGACGCGTTTCCGTTGGCTTCATTTAACATCACAGGAATGGAATTCAACCAGGATCAACCACGGAGGCTGAAGAAAGGGACTCTCCTCATCTACTCCAGGCACGGGCACACAAAGTGTGCTGTTTATCAAAACACTACTCACAAGGACCCAGAGAGAAAACAATCATATTACACTGTTACTGCTGCTGACAAATCCCCTTCCTCTCTCCTCAGCCTATAAGGATGCTACGGAAATTAAACATTCAGTTTCTGTCCTCAGTTACAAACAAAAAAGAAGCTGTACAACACACTAGCCCTCCAGGGAAAGCTCCCAGCTTTCTACCTCTTGTACAAGTCTTTCTGGACAATTTTATGAACATTCAAACTTTCTGAGTAGGTGTTCAAGGTCACAGAGTACAAACCCTGCAGAAGACAATTTCAGTTCTACCACATTAAAGAATTAACCCTTCCATCTCCTGTCCTGCTGCATGCTGGTCACCTGCCAAGCAAAGCTCCGGCGTGCTGTGGTATCACACGGGGAAGAGAAGACAAATAGAAACCTCTGCCCTCCCACCCAGTTAACCTTGCAGAAATTATTTTAATGTAACCTTCTTTATACTGACTTCTTGGCAGAGTCAGAGGAAGAAGAATAATTCTGGGACTCTTCCTTCAAAGTGCCTCATGCCACGTGAAGGAGTTCAGAGAGCAAAACACCTAACAAAGAAGGCAGCAGTTGGAATTACACCCACCCACTCTCTCCCCACAAACAAGGGACACTTTTTCCTACAAGATACCCACAACAACAACAACAAAATAAAAATTAAAGACATCTAAAACTCTTGTTTCTAAAACAGAACTACTTGGAGCCTTTCACAATCCCACTCAGGAAAGGGAGTCAGTGCTCTGAAACCAAAAAAGGCACACATACCATGTCTATCAAAGCAGGATAAACCCTGTCTGCTTATTGGTATTAGTGTATTACCAACGTCAAACTCAGAAAGCACTTGGATCAGTGCTTCCTTAGTGCAAAAGGTTTTATAAATCTGCAAACCATGAGCTAACAAGAACTACTGAAACAATCCATCAGCTGCAGCAGGAAATCAGAGGCCTCAGAATATTAAGGTGGCTTAATCTTAAAGGTGATCTAAAAGGGCTTTTTACCTGCCAAGGACTAACTCTGGGTTCTGTCTTTCTTCTGTAACAGCTGACAACACGACTAACAACTAAAATCAGATAAGAAATTGCATTCCATAAATGGTTTTAGTTGTTTGCAAAGACAATCAATTTGAGAGGAGGCAGTAAAGAAATGTGACATAAGCAAGGAAGCACAAGAGCGAGTTATATTTAATGATTTAATTCTAAACCACATTTGCTGCTGTTAAGCAAATTAATAAACCTACCAATTGTGTCACATTTTACACGGGATTTTTAAAAGAAAAACTGTCTCATTTTTCAATTCTACAGTCCACTAAGCTGAAAAGTATCTTCTGTCCACGAGCATACTTTCACCCACACCTGAGTACCTCAGACCTTGCTTTGGAATAAACAAAAAGTCCTGGCATCTATTTTGACACAAAGGACACATCTAGCACTCCCAGTTTTTACCCACTTCATTCTATGATTTGACTTTGCCATCTCCTGGGAGCACGTGAGGGGTAGGTGTTCAGGCTCCCAGCTTTGGCAGAGTTTGCTGTCCCTCAGCCAGGTACAGTAGCCGTTAACATCAGCTCAGGGTACAGTACTCTGTGTGCTGGCCAACAAGGCAACACTACTTCCATAGCTTCTCAATGTAGTAATGCTTCAGTGAAGATCTACTACTGTTTGTTTCCTTCTTTCCTCTTACTGTTTTTCTCTTAACTGTTCTCAGTTTGATAGGATCTTGCACTTAGTTCTGTTTAAAAAGTATTTTTCTATTTTCCTGTACCATGTTTTTCCATGTAAATAGATATGATCTGGGCTAAAACTTCGTGCCTCAAGAAGTTTCTTGTTCTCTTGTTCTTTCCTTTAAAGGCAGAGATAAAACTACCCTTTCTTATCTTTCTTCAATTTTTTGATCGACTGTGTAAAGAAATTTTAATAGAAATAAACTGTACTTCTGCTTGACTCACAATCCTCTCCTTCTTCTTAAAATGTCAGTTCATACCTGAGCTCCCATTGCTACCCCCTCAATATCAAAGGAGCCCGCAAACATTTGAACCCTGACGGCAGGCAAAAAGTTGTGTCACCCTGGAAATAACAGTAACTACAATATCTGAAACTATCTTCTAAAAATTCAGATGGAAGCATCTGCCAGAGAACTAGATTGATCACAAAGACCACAAAAGGAATCTCCCAGATCTGTGATGAGAGGGAGCTACACAGTGGCCATCGCATCAACTCACACCTAAAAGGGTACAGCCCTAACAAGGCTACAAAGGAAGAGAAATTAAAATGATAAATTCAGGATCAGCCAAGAGATGACAAAAAATAAAATCAAATGATCAATCTGAGTTTCTGTTGCCGCTGAGACACAACTGAGCACCGCTAAGCCCAAGTCAGAGAGAAACTAAGCTGGAAGCTCTGCAGCTCAGCAGCACTTCCAGTCACTCCAACACCCCACCTTTCTACTTTCTGACAACTGGACCCTCATTTTTTATTTGCTGGTAGCAAAGAAAAGCAAAACACAGGAGCTACAAATCTAAAAGTCTTAACCTGCCATGAAACTAATCTTGAAAATTGAAGTGCTGATTATTAAGAAACGAAGCCAACAACAGAACCTTCCTCCCCAGCGTGTTTATGCAGGTGTGCCATCTGCTGGAGATGGTTCACTTTCTTCTGCCAAACCTCACTGATGGATTTGTATTATTTTAAAATACATACTGATACTCAGCAGCAGGTTTTCAAGCTACTGAAAAGACTCTGTGAAAGGTAAGGCATACAGGCTAGCTGTACATCCAGCCAAGGGAGCCTAACAGCAGGGATCTAAACAATCAACAGTAACTGGTAAAAAAATCACTACTTTGAAGTATATCAGCAACTTCGGAGTGACAGAAGCGACCACAAAACATACAGGATTTGGTACAGGTACAGTCAGAAGATAAATATCCCCAACCTGGAAAGCAGCTGCAGTTTTAGGATGAAGGTATCTGAACCCAGCTGCTGAGACACCACAGTCTCCTGACTGACGTGCCACAGCACAGCTGTAAGGATGGCACGCCGTCTGCCTGCCAGCCTGGTAACTCTGAACTGGAAATGGTGTCTCAGGAACATTAAGAGAAGGACAAGAATATAATAATCCTCTTCACTAATCCCTTTCTTGTGGCCATTTGCAGTTTAGGAATCTCTTGGGCTGGATGTAGTAATAAACTGCAGTAACACGGGGGAACGTGTAGCATCTGGGTGACTTCTGCCAAGGAGCTCCACACACCTACTGCACCCGCGTGAAGAACCACCCTCTCTGGTTTCTTCTCAACCTGGCTCCATCTTCATCCTGTGCTCCCTCACCCTGGTACCAGGAAGGACAGCCACCAACCAACAGCCACATCATTTTTCCATGCCACTTAGGACCTTGTAGATCTCTGTAACAAATCCTTATTATAACTTCCTCCCATTATCAGGTTTCTCTCCAGAATGAGGAGTACTAGTTTACTTCATCTCTAATACAGAAATTATATCAGAAATTATTGCTTTTATCAGAAATTATTTCCTTTCCTGCCGACACTTGACCTGTAACAATCCTAGCACATCCCTTCTGAGATGAAGAAGCAGAACTGCACACAGTACTCATGACAGACACTTGTACACAATGACATTCTGCTTTTGCTCCCCTCTAAAAAAATTTTAACAAAGGATTTCCTTTACCTGCTAAGAGTACAGAGCTGATATTTCCTTGGAACTTTCCTATCAGTTCTATAAGTTCAAAGCCCTCACCTTCTATGGGGAGATATAATTGTGCTCAGCCTTCCCCCTCCATTATGAAGCACTTAATATTCATGGGATTTCTCCTGTGGAGTCACTCACTCTCTTCAAAACTATCCTTCAGCAGCAGTTCTTGTCCCCACTGTCCTGAATATCTTTGCATCATCACCATCAGACTGCGTCACCTCACTGTTTGCCCTCTTTATCCAAGACACTTGTGAGAATGCAGAACATCATTGGACTACAGAACTCTACAGGTAACCTCCCAATTTTGCAAGGACTGATCACACACTCCTTTTCTTTTCAGTTTTTAAACTGATTTTCTGATGGCACAGCTATATGGTTTCTTTCCAAAGCTTTGGTTAGAAAACTTGTCAAAAGCTTTTTGGAAATCCAAATATTTTGCATCTTTCACCAACTCAGTGGAATCAGAAAGCAAAACCTGAGCAATTTTCATTTTCAAACTAAGGAGGAAGAATTTGTCTGCAATACCAGGTCCTGTTTTAATCTTACCAGCCACTGTTCCCACCTGTGTCTCATCCTAGACAACAAAAAGGTGCCAGATTAAGACACAGGTGCATTAAAACAGCTGTGCTTTCACCACGGGATCCTTTGTTTCTGACCACATGGAGACCAAACATAACATTCTCTATCCCAAAACTCCAGTGCTGAATTTTCACCATCAGTCTTGAAGTACAAAGCTGGAACTTTCTTGCTTCCAGGTAAGAGAGGGACGAGCATTATATCCTCTTTTACTATTGCACTTCAGATGTTTTAGGATACACAGTGCTTTCAGCAAAAGCTGCATTTCTGGAGGCTGACCTGCTGTATTAGGAACTGAAGCCGACAACGTGCCCCGCAGAGAGGGGGACCCTGACCACACCTGCTCCACTGGAAACGTGAGCAGCACTTCTGCTACAGGCAGGGCAGGGAATAAACCTGCACATCTAAAATATATAAAGTTAAATGCTTACTTGGGTTTAAATGGGGAATCAGAGACAGCATTCTTTCCTTCCATCAGACTCTCGTATTCCTTTGCCCTGAAGGAGAAAACATACATTATTATTGACTGTTGTCTAAAGTGCACAATACCTAAGACCAGCAAGATCATTCCAACCTTTGGGGTTTTATTTCTTTCTATTTCATAGTGAGGTGCAGCATTTCTGTCAATTCTGCCCTGTCACAATCCATACTGATGCCTAACTATTGGCCATTACCGATTCATGATGAACGTTACTACTCGAGAGTAATATCAGTGCACAGATGGTGTATTTCAGTTGACTTTCCAAACAGTAGAAAATGGTACAAGTAATATTTGTTATTTAGACATGCATTGTGGATCAGAAGATCACTACATCCTGGAGATTATAATTAACATATAAATAGTTTGTTATGTCTACAGGTCCAGGAGTATTTTTTACACAATGAATGACTATTGTAACTTGTTAGGCATAAAACATAGAAGCAAATACCTCCACGAATGAGTGTTTTACTGCTGGAAACAGAAACACAAACCTCTTTAGTCCCTTAGAAGTATTATTTACACTGGCCATATGCCCAAAAGTAGGAAAAGGGAGACAGGACTTTTGTTCCTACTGCTTGTTTTGGGTCAAACCTGTGCCAAAAAGGTGACAATCATCACCCAGAGCAGGATGCACAGCTAATCCTGTAACCTCTTATGACGACACACACACACAAAGTAAAACTAATCCAGACACTAAGGTGATGCAGGAAAATTCAATCCTCAGACAGAGGCCTGTAATGAAGAAACACCCAACAGGCAGTAAGAGAATTCTGCTGTTAAAAACATTTCATCCATTAAAATCTCTCTTTTCCTTTTGATTCTGAAACAAAGGCTTCCCAGATGCAACACGGATCTGTAGGCAGCTCAGGGAGACCTGCAGCTCAAGCCTCCTGAGGTCGTGCTCCCAGATGAACAAGGGGAACATCATTCATGGCTTGGAAAATTCTTCAAAAAACCCCATACACACACCTGAAAGGAACTCAGCTGGCACACTGGGCTAAACCTGCCATCAGGTATGTGACCCTTCTCTCTCTACCAACAGCACCCATGAACATCCCCAGAGGAAAGTGCCAAAAGCACCTCAGGACAGCAGCAGGGGGAAAAAAACGCCTCCGGGCAACTTTCATCCATGGAAATGGTGTTTCCTATTCATTTGAAGGGTATTCTGAACATTGGCTGCTTCAAGCTGACATTCTTGCCAACTTTACAAATGTCCAATTGGGTTGCTCAAATCTAAGATTTTGACAGTATCATCCAATGGGAGATGTGGTTCCCTGTTGCACTGCAAAAGAACGATTTAGTGAAGATTTAAATGCTGTTATTTCTCTCACACACATGCACAAAATGTTTCTTTGCATTTTCTGTGCACCCAAGTGGATCAAGCTTTCCAAAGCGACCCAAATCTTCCCTTGGCTTGCTTAACCTACACAACTTAGGCTACAGGCAAATATTGTTACATTACCAGGAGCTCTGATTTGTGGATCATTAATAAAGCCATTCATCACAGCTGAATTTAGTATTAAACACGAAGGTGAGATTCCTTTATTAACCTTTTGCCTTTCCTGCCTCTCCGCCAGAAACAACACATTTTCAGCTTGGAGTTTTGTCCCAGCGAGTCAGTCAAACATGAATGATCACCTAAAGCATCAGTTGCTAAATGAAGATGCCTGGAGTGCTTCAAACCCACTGCAAAGCATCCCTCAGCTGGCCGGATCCACAGCTGGGAACTGCCCCTCTGCTGCTGCAGGTTCCATGAAGCCACCTCTTCCCACGCGGGTACCGCAGCGTTCTGCTGGCAGCACATCCCTGTTTAACTGGGATAATTTACTCAGCTATACATCAGCTGTTGCTATAGCACCACTTTAATGGCTCAGGGTTATAAATATAATTAATAAGACTAACAAAACTTCTCCACGTATCTAATAACCCATTGATCACAATTTGTCCCTTCATTCACCTTTGCCCTCCATTGCTTTGATACTGTAACTGTGATTTAAGATCTAGAAAGGAGAGCAACAGGGATCTATTTGGATGCAGTTGCTTATGTTTAAAACATAAAAATATAATTTCAAGTCTTGAGGAGTAAGGGGGGTTGTTAGAGCTATTTTCTTTTCCCTAAAAGAGGGATAGTTGCAAACATATTAAAACATGGTTTGTAAACAACCTGCCAGCACCTGTGAAACTCTGAATTACTGACATCAAACTCTCCCCACCTTCAAAATTATTAAATTACTTTAACCATACATTCCACTGAAGTTTGGAGTTGATTTTGGGCAGTAAACTTCCAGCCAAGTGGTGGTCTCAGTACATCAGTACTGCCCAGATTATTGGGCAAACACTGTAGATATCTGAACGATTTAGTTTCGTATTTCATATTTTAACTCTGAGGGTACTGCTTTAGCTACCGAACTCAGGATAATCCTCTGTCACTTTCTGAAGGTGGCCAAACCTCCCCACCTTCCCAGTACCAAGCTCAGAGGTAGGACCATGCGAGGCAGCCTCTGTCATTACTGTGCCCATTACTATTCCTCAAGTGTCAATTACAGTAACTGTAAGAGACTGGCAAGACTTGCCTGGCTAAAATTAATTTCCCAAATGGATTTTGCTTTTCCCCCCTCATCAATTTTTTTTGTTTGAAATTCCAGGGAACAACCCTTGCTCCATACTGCTACTGGACATTTTTGTCAGCAAGTCTTTCATGTTAACTTTAGAAAACACATGGTGAAATCTGTAATTTGGTTATCTTCAAGGGCAGTAATCTCATTGAACAGTTTGGTCACTCTTTAAAACTAAAACCAGGCTTAATGAACATGAATTTCATGTCTTGCCAATGTAACTCCTCTTAGATTTTGAAACTTTCACTGTATTTTTCAACACTGTATCACCTTTTAAAATTATGCCCCTTTCTTACTCTTTTAATTCTAATTTCTGATGATGAATATGCTGACTCAGCCAGCAGACTCACACAGGAGAACTCAAAATGTTCCGGAAAAGTTCTTCAACCATCAGCACCAACAGCAAATTATTATCTGAGCTTGCATTCCTAGCTCCGACAAATCTTTGACAATGTCAACAGAAGCAGCTCTTGAGAAAGAATTAACACTGGACCCCAAAAATTGTGCTAAATCAACAGGTAACATTACACCTCTGCATCCTGAGCAATCAGAAACCTGGAAGAACATGTTTATCCAACTTCAACAGTGTGTTCTCATGTGCCATTCAGATAATGGATTTGCTCATCCAAAGAGGAAAACAACCAGGAACAGTAACACATAGTAAAAATACTGTGGTTTTGAACACTGCTGTGCCATTATCTGCACTACTGTGAGTTAATAAAACATCTCATTTTTACGGTAGCTCTAAAAGCCTACCCAGGTGTTTTTCTCTTATTTGTCCCTCTTGCTTAAAAACAAGGCAGACAAAATACGTAACTATGATTCTTACCTTCTGCAAAATATTTTTAGAGATAAATGTAAAAATATGTTACAACACCCAGTCAGGTACTACCCTCAGCTGGGGACTCCAGTGACAGAGACCGATGCTGCCAGCTCATGACACGGTGATGTCCTGCACATCACGCTGATTTGCAGATGTCACTTTTTAGACTAATAACAAATTGCAGGTCTGACAACTCACTTTCCATTCCAAGACATTTTTAACTTTCTTTTTGTTGTGACAGGCAACAAAAAATGATTAAATTTAGTCATGGGATTTGACACTACAGCAGGCTGACTCCTATTTGTTGATTACTATTGATTTTCTTTGATGCTTCATTTAAAAATCAATAGCCAGAAAGAAAAATAGGCCTGGTTTACACAAATTTAAACATGCTATTGTATGCTAGAAGAGGCTACAGTTTTGGCAGGGCTCTGGCATCCAATTATGAGAAAAGCTCTTAACAGGTGAAACCAAGGGCTCCAGATCGATACTCGGTTTTCCTTCTCAATCAGAGAAAGTGGCCATAAATTAGGCTCATCAGCGTTATTTTCAAGACACTCCCAAAGCAAATAATTTTACATTTTTTTTCCAGCCTTCCACTGCACTCAGACTAAAGGACAAAAGGTAAAGTTCTGTTCTAAACTTAGAGAAAAAAAAAAAATGAAAAAGAAGTTTGTACTACCTGGAGTTCATCCGTGCCTTCAGCTTTTTGGTTTTCTTTTTAGTTTTCTGTTTCTCCTCCCCGTCTTTTAAGGGCTCCACAGGAACAGAGCTCTCAACCACAATATCCACAATGTACTTCTTCAATGACAGGTGCTCCTGCAGAAAATATGGAAATAATACTTAACCTCACAGTGACAGACGTACTAAATTACCTTCCCAGGAAACAAGAAGGGGAAATATTTAACAACAGCTTAAAAAAATGAAGAAAAATTTTAAAAGAATTTTTAGGAAAGAGATTATTTCACACTGGGGATAACACATTATGGGTATTTTTTAACGAGGGAAAATAGTTCTTGAGAGAAGTAAAGGAGAATAAATGCTGTCCCTCCTTTTCAAGAAGCTGTTACCTAACAAGTATGAATTCCAAGTTGCCATCCTCTTTCTTCCACGTTGCCTACGTGACACCAATGCCCTGCCCTTACCAACATCCCTCATTACAATGAAGGTACTAATTCTGCTTTTTTACTTCAGTTCTTCATAAAAATCTAAACTTGCCTTAACTTTTGTTAAAATCCACGGAAACTATTTACTGCTTATGATGTTACCATTTCTTAATACAAGTTTTCCTCTCACATCAACAGATTTGTACTGAAGTAAAATATTGGTAAAATCTCAACTGCCCACAGAAGGAACGCTTTAATTATCAAATAGTGCAGTTCTCATACAATGGCATGCAAGAAAAGGGAATGTGACTACACCATGGGATTTTAAATACATTATTTGCTTCAAGATTAAAGGAAAAAAAAAAAAAATAGGCCAACACTCATCTCTACACCCTCCTTTCAGGGAGCTACAAAGGGCTATGAGGTCTCCCTTCAGCCTCCTCCAAACTAAACATGCCCAGCTCCCTCAGCCCCTGCTCACAGGACTTGTGTCTCCTCTGGCCATGCTCCTGCACTTCTATGTCCTTCTTGCAGTGAGGGGTCCAGAGCAGAACCCAGCACTCAAGGTGTCTCACCAGTGCCCCGGACAGAGGCACCATCACTTCCCTGCTCCTGATCCACTTGGTGTGACTGAAATGCAGGACCCAGCACTTGGCCCTGCTGAACCTCACACAACTGGCCTTGGCCCATCCATCCAACCTGCCCGGGTTCCTCTGTAGAACCTTCTACAGGTCACAAAGTCCAGGTCACCATTGCTTATTAGAATAATTTATCCTGGAAAATTACTAGTGCCACAACCAGCTGTGGTTCCTCCTGCCTTTTTAGTGATTACCCTTAAAATTCAAAGTAAAAGGTGAAGTGTTAAAAAATTTATAGACAATATTTTCCGAAAATAACCTATATTTTCATTCACTTATTCAGGAAAATTGTATGCCTGTTGAAAACAAAATAAATCTCTGTGAAATTTCCTGGAAAAAGACCATTTAGTTTTTGTAAAGCACTGCTGCATGATATAACCCAGCAATATATATTTGGTCAAAATAGTACTTGAAACTTCTATCTTAAATCATATGAATGCAACACGAATACTGAATTAAATCAGACATAAGAAACCAAGCACAATAATCTAAGCAAATTCTAGAAGTAGCTCTGACTTGAACTCTGCTACTCTGTCCAGGCTGGGTAACTCCCAGGACACCTGAACTCTCCTTCCTTAGCGTGTTGGTACAAGTGGTTCAATCCATGGATATTGCTATGCCCACATGCAGCGTCATTCTAACAGCTTCTGTAAGCATTCCCCTCCTCTCCCTGAAGAGCATCTATTTAATTTTAGCAAGAAATGCTTACAGGAAAACTTTCTTAAGGTCTCCCAAAGGGCTGACCCCTTGGAGCACGATTCAGTAGTGCAAGACCAGCAAAATATCTCAGTTTTTGATGAGTTACTCCTTATCCAACCTGCAGTAGGCACAGAACACAAACCACCCCAGTGGTGGTTATGAAACCCCCAGTTCAGTTTTGTCTCCTCAGAGAGATGCATCCCTCAGCACTCACTGAAAAATAGTTTCTCCCTTAAACTTTTTTTCTCTTAAAAAAGAGAAACCTGACCGTAAGGCTGAAATGTCACAGGAAACTGATGGTTTTGAGATCATCGATGTTCAGAAATGACCTCAGAAGAGACTATGATGTTATTCCTGCTTTGCTACCAAGCTTCAGGGTACTTGACTGGTGAGGTTTTGGGATGCTCAGTTAAGAAAAAAAGAAAAAAAAAATAATCATTATTTCAGTGGGATTTGATAAGCACATCTCTGCTCTCCCAACTGAACTTGTAGACCCCAGCACCGTGATTTATCATCACTTTACCCCATGTCTCAGGAGTGAGCTGAGCACTTGCAATATGCCAAACTAACACCGACTGCTACTGTAGTTCCAGGTCTCTGTTCAACACTGAAATTGGTCTTTTGGTTCAGCAGATCTTCAAACTGCTTGCTACAACCTTCCCAGTGACAGTAACATGGAATGAAGGTAACAATGCACTTTGGAGAAGACACCACCCTGTGGAAGGAGCAGATCATCTCCATCCAGGTGCCTGCAGCCTCTTGGCAGGAACAAGTGAGACGAAGCCTTGCATCCCCTTAGCAGACACTTGTCTCTTTTTTTCCTAATCCTATCTGTGATGTAGCAGGTGACTCCAAGAGAACACCAGGGTTCAACAAGCACATTCACCTCCCAGCCCGTGAGGGCCAAAAGAGGTCATGCTGTCAATAGCACACAGGATGGGCTCAAACCATTTTGTTCACATGAACTTGAGCGCCTTCGGGAACGATGTTTCTCAGAGTTCTCAGCTTTCACATGTGGCACTTTGGATTAATATCAGGCTTCACACACACAGCTCATTAAAGTAGGAGTAGAGTAATAACAGCCCGTGTCACAAGAAGAATCACTTTGTGAAGGCAGAGATGAAAGAGCAGGATTAGCACAGCAGCAGATCGACAGCACTCAGGTGTGAAACGAGTCTACCCAAGGGCTGAGTACTGAATGACGAGTGGCCCCTGAAGAGAGCTGTTGTGATGGTAGGCACAGAACCCTTAAAATAGTTCTTCCCAGGTTTTATTAAGCTCCTACTAGTTACCTGGAAAAGTAAATTCCCTGAGTCACACTGTCCAACCCTTCAAATAACTTATCTCCTGAGTGATTTTACTTGCCCTGGCTGGTAAGCACAGCAAAGCCAGTGAAGCCAGCCCAGTGCTCAGACAGTTTCACCTTCTGAATGCTTTGACTTAAGCAGGAATGAAATGACTGAATTCCAGTTTTTTAGATTTCTACTAAAGGTAGTACAGAGTAACTGGGTAATCTAGTCACCTCTTCCTGAAAGCCTTTCACTTTTTTTAATTATTATTTTTATATAAGTAAATGCTAAATGCAGTAGGAATTATTAAGACGAATGCGCCCTCTCCACAGAGACATCCTGGGGTTTGTTTTAAGGACAACGTGAAGGGGCATTATTGTCCTGATTCCCTATTATCCCACTGGATTTATTTATCCCACTGGATAAACTGTGACTGATATTCATCCGAATCCTCAGATATTAGTAACCCGTCAGATCTTTGGAGAAGTCAGGCCATTATAAATGCACAGCACCAGTAAGCAAAGGCTCTTCTCCAATGAAAGCTTCTGTTATTGGGATCTATATTCCCAGTTCCCAAACCCGTTCACTGCAGTTTCAGTTGCTATACCAGCAATCAATGTGAATTCTCAAAAGCTTTGTTTTGAAGACTTACACACGACAAAAGACTCAGGTAGGACAAATCCAATATTGCTAACACGTTACTTTTTGATCTGAGGACTGAAATAGCACCAGCTGTGACAGCGGGTACGGATCAGGTTTCTGCCATCATTTTTCATACTGGGTATCTCAGCCCTTCAGTTGCCCAGCTGAGATAACTCCAGGGCAGAGTAAGGGATCAGCTTTCACGGAGATGGCAGAATCTGCACCAGAGAGCAGTGGGTCTGTGCGACACCGCAGGCACTGCTGCAGGACACGGAAACCAGAACTGAGGGCTGATGCGCTTCTCCACCATCACCTGTACATATCCCTCCACACATCCCCAGGTGGGGATGGCTCAGTGATGTGTTAACAGTAGAAACACTCTTGCTATCTCTCTCCAGTTGTTATTTACCTGCATCCACCAGAACTAAAGGATGCTCTGAACACTCTCGTGGTTTACTGAACTTGCTGCTCAGAGGGAGGCTGTCTCTTGCTAAAAAAGCTTACGAAGCATAAAAGTAACCTGGTAAATATATACAATCTGGTATTTAATAGCATTCTGTATAGACACATCTTGTCATTTGAGATCTTTAAAAGTCAAACCATGCAGACCTCTAATAATTTTTATATAACACTGAAGATAATTTTAGAACAACTGCAATAAATTCCCTGTACAAGATTCAGTACTTCCTTAACAAGCAAGGTGATTCGAGCTGGTACTAAAGGCACATGTAAAACTGCAGCCCCAACAAAGCAGACAAGATAGAAATTAACATTATTCACAAAAACGTCTTTGCTTTTCCTCCCTTCTCCCTCCATCCTCAACTGTTCCGACTTTTAGTCGCTGAGAATCCTGAAGCTTTCCAAAAGCAACAGACGGGCCTCAGCTACAAACTACAGGAGAAATCCAGTTGCCAGAATCATTACAGCTAAAAGTAATAGGGTCGCTCGTGCAGTCACATTCCTGCTGGTTATTGCCTAGTCCCACTCAACTGCCTCAAACAGAAAATCTATCCAGTTCATTTCCTATTGATAGTTTTAGACAATTTTAGATGACTAAGCACTTCTTATAACCAAGTTTTTCCCCATACACTGAGTTACACCCCTTTTTCCTACAGGACATGTTTACGTTACAAGTATTAGAGCATTACTATCAATATTCTCTGAAATAAGGGTAGGTTCTTCAGACTCCAGAACAAACATAATTGCAAATTTGTTCTGTGAAAAGGGTAGCAAATCCTGAAATGCTGACATGCTATACAGTTGAGTACAGTGCACTTCAGCTTAGATGAGGAAAACCATACCATGAACTGGATTCTGAACCTTGGTAATCTATATAAAATACAGCAGCTGGAAAATAAATTTCCTAATTGAAACCCTCTTTGCACAATACCCATTCACAAGACCAATACTCTTGACCAGCTCTCCCCACCTGATGTCCTGATTACTGCAACACCACCCATGTATCTGACCTTGACAGATGAAATCTTGGATATGTAAGTATTTATCACACCAGAAGACAACTGCAAAATTACTCTCCTACCCAATCTCTTTGACTCTGACACGTTTGGCCCTTTGTATTACATATAAGCTCCTATTCATTTCACTACTCAGCAAATATATATAGTAACACTTATTAAATTGTGATGTAGAGTGTGCCAAACAGTATTCTGCCCAACAAAACTTCCTCATTCTAAAATTAAGAGGAAGCCCAGGGAAGTTGTTGATGCCCCACCCCTGGAAGTGTTTAAGGCCAGGCTGGATGGGGCTTGGAGCAACCTGCTCTAGGGAGAGGTGTCCCTGCCCATGGCAGGGGGGTTGGAACTGGATGATCTTGAAGGTCCCTTCCAACTCTGACCTTTCTATGATTCTATAACACACCAACACTCATTTCCCTCTCCTTTCTTTTTAAGGAAGCACTGCCTCCTTATGAATTCTGCCCAAGGCAGGACTGCCCAGGTAGGACGATGTAGCAGTGAAGCATCTGCATTCACTCAGGCTGAGAAGAAGAAAATCCCAGGCTGGCACTTGTTTCCATGGGGCAGTTATAACTTCAGAGCCCCTGTTCCCCGCTGGCTCTCACGCAGCACAGTGTTCCCCCAACACGCAGCAGCCGCCGGCAGGGCAGGCAGGCGCTGGAAGTCCTCTGGTCCGAAGCCAGCCCGTCGCTGGCAGGAGCAGCCAGGACCATCACCTACTACATCAAGTATTTTCTGCCTCTTTCCATCAGCTCGGGAGGGCCCTGTGCTACCAACAAGGCAGTGGAATCCCACGGCTGGGCAGCGGGCACGCAAAGGCCTGACTCTTCCAACCTACAGTTCACTTTATACAGCATGGGACGCGGTGCTTAATTAACTATCTTGCCATTATGCATAAACTAACCAACTCCTAGAAGTGGGAAACCCTTCTGGCTATTGGAGTTTCACCCAAAAAAACCGTACCAAAATGACCTTCTTGGAATTGGAGCAGTTCATAGCTTTTTTTTTTCTCTATTATTTTTCATTTTCATTCCCGTCTGTATTTCTGGATTCTGGCCATAACTGAAGAGAAGTGCCAGAATACCATAAGACTGGTTATTATTATTATTTTTGTATTCTTTCCAACCTTGGATCCTCAAGTTTGGGAAAGGAAAAAGAAGAAAAGAAAAAAAAAAAGAGGCATTCTCATTAGTTTTCTAACCCAATCCTGCAAACCAAGGCAACTTGAAAAATCTCTGACTGTAGCTCATTTATCTGAATTCCATCTCCAGAACTTCCCAACACTTGTTTTCACTTGCCCTCTCATATCAGCATTAAAACAAACACCAGGATAATTACAAAGAAATCCTCCTAGTAGCCTGTATCACCCAAGAACTGCTGTCATTCATTGACCACTGTCACACAAAAAATTAACAGCAAACAGTATTTTGTACAAACATAAGATACACAAGGAATATATTCCAGCAAATCAATAGGTACCTATTCTGAAGCCTACATATATCTTTGGGATTAACATCTTTACCTGTCTCAAAATAAACTATATCCTGGACCTGCAGAAAATAATTTTTAAAAATGTTTTGAATATTTATCACCAATGTCAGGAGTAACGGTTTCTTACTTGTATATAATCACTTAGGGGAGGTATTTGCCAAATTTGAAAGAGGTTTTTAAGGCTCAATTCTAAATCATGTTACCACAGGAATATTTGCTCATGATTTTATTACATGTTTCAACAAAACTCCTCAGTATATGATTTTTTTCCTCAGAGCCTGGGACAATATTTAATATGGAAAACAGATGCTGAAGCAGACTGAGTGCTATCAAATGCAACATTCAGTTTCCAACATTGCAACCACTGACAGCTTGAAACACAAACGGTCATCAGTGCTTAATGATAAAGAGATCAAATGTTTGTGATCTAATGGTGGTTTGATACCGCAAGTGATGATCCACTCCCAGATGTGGAGAGGATCCCAAATAAGGAAGGTTACCATGAGGAAGACTTATTACAAGTGCTTAATATGTGAAAAAACAGGTCATAGAAGTAAAGGATATTGAAATAGGGTTTTCTCAAAACTCAAGATTTTAATTATTCAGGTTTCTATGCTAGAACATACTGTCGAAGATGAGTGTAGAGCATTCAAAACCTTCTATTGTTCGTTCAAAACTGAAGATTGACCTTTCATTGCAAAAGTAGTTTTTCCTTCACTTCTTGAATTCAATTAAGATTATGATTTTTAAATGAGACCAAGACTGCTTGTTAGCACGTCCAAACTGAGTGCTATTTCTACTGCTATTACCAACTGCACTTTTGGTCACCTTGCTTGTCCATAAATTCAGCAATATGGACAGCCTGCCACTAGGACAAATAGCAAATAATATTCTGCAGAGGAGGTCTGGATGTTTCTTGAGATTTTTAATACTGTTCCCCTTCCCACTTGTCACTCTGAAATGTGGGCACAGAAGGCAAAGTCAAGCTGTTTGTTCCACAAGCAGGAGAATTCCACGTGCTGGATGCCCACAGCATCACTCCACAGATGAGGGCAGAAAGCTGCAGGGCCTGCCTTTATCATCTGGCTGCAAGGGCAAGCAAGGGAAGGGGGAAATGAGAGTGCACTTGGCCCTGCCAGCAGCAGTTCTTCTTACTGGCTGTGAATACTGAAGATATCCAGCCCAAAGGAGGAAAGGTGCAGCTGTTGGCAATGATCTATCACAATTAAGGACACAGCCAATAAACAATTAATCATGTACATTTTTGCCAAGAAAAACAACACTTTGCAATATATTAAAGGCAAGAAGCTGCTGCTGCATAAAGTACAAAAACTGAGAACTGATGCATAGAGGACTGAGAGACCTTCTGCAAACTGCATCATAGATTAAACCTCATAATTACATGATTGTTTCTGACAGCTTCTTCTAGGACAATTACAAGCCCAGAGTTCCTGTGCTGGAAGGACCACAGGTATCCAACAGGTATGAAACACTCATAAACAGAACCAGTCCTTGGATGCTTGGCTTAACTCCACTCCTAAGGAACACACAACCTCTCGAAAAAGATCCTTCCTTCCTCAGAAAAAAAAAATTAAAAATCCAAGTAAAGAAAACTCAACTGGAACCCGAGGCTTTATTGGGCTGGGGAGTTCTTGTTTGTAAGTGATTTAGAGATTGCTTCCACTGAGCAATAGAGAAGAAAAATGGACTACTGTTGGAAAAAATAATCAGATGCCAAGAAAAAAATATGAATTTACAATGAAGTCTATATTCTGTAACTCTGTGGATAACAGAAACAAGGATATTTTTCAATGTATGGCCAAACCATATGCACCAATGTATCACCCAGAAATTATTTAAGTACTATATACTGCCAGAGCTGAGTCAAGACCATCTCCTTGTACTCAAACGGTCACAGCGGATCAGTCAAATGGTAACAGATGTTTGAAAGAGACTGGAGTGCAAATACACACCAGGATCAGAGCAAGGCTGCAGACACACACAGCTTGGAGCTGGAAGAAATCAGACCCACGTGAAAGCCTTAGTCCAGAGCCTCAAATCTTCAAACACAAGAGAAGAGCTTAAAACTGAATGCTAAGGACTTCCATTACCTGGAGTGAAAATCAGCACAGAGGTGGCTAAAAGCACGTTTGGAGACACAAGCAGACATGTAACACACCAGAGTGTTCAAGAAGGAAAAAAGAGAACTACTGATCGTGCATAATGGTTTTAAAAGATGACATACCACATATATAAACACCCCAAAGTCCTCTAGTATATGAAATGAAAAAACTGCTCATCTTCAGTGTTATTATTTTCCACTTTGCTTACTCATGTCTTTTAGCTAGTTCCAAAAGGAGTTCACAGGAGAGTATTCTTTACTTAAAGAGCTTGAAAATGCTCTGATTCAGCAAGGAAAACAAAAAGCATTTTTCCTTACAGTGCTAATGCTGCAGCAATAGAACAATAGCTATGCACATTATATATAATTTAATGAAAACATAGTGATTAAAAAAAAATTAGCCAAGCCCAGAGATCACCACATCTCTACCTAAGAAAGCTCCCTGTACGTACAGAAGAAAAAGAGGAAAGGTCAGGCATGAAAACATTCCCACATCTCTTTCCCTCAGTAATTTCCTCTGCAAGAAATAATGGAAGCAGCACACAACTCTGAGAAAACCGCTCAGTTTCTTAAAGAAAAACAACCCCTTGCCCCAAAAAGCTTTTAGAAACTCCAAAACTCATAGGAACATCAACTCTGCTTGTGTGCCGTGCTAGTTATAAGCCTTCCGTGGCTGGCACGGGGCGGGAATCGGTCCCGCCGGGCTCCTGCAGCAGCCCCTCACCACATCCTGGCAGAAGCGCCGTCCTGCCCGAGCCAGAGTGGCCCTACCAGGGGAACCTGCCAGCACAGTCAGGCACCCTGTAAATCAACCCAGGCTGCAAAGCCAGGCAGAGCCAGGCCAGGAAAGGCTTGCCCTGCAACCCCAGCCAAGCTGACAACCCGCGCTGCAGACTGAGCTTCAGGCACCGAGGATCCGGGGTGGGTTTTTCTTTCCAGAGGAATGTGGGTGGGCTCAACCAAGCATGTCTTTCTGCAAATCCTCACATTTTAACGCTGTCAATCTTCAGACAACAATCTCTTTGCTCCATCACGGGACTCTATTTTCATTTGATCTAAATTTGCCTCTAAGAAGTTCTTTGTTTCACTTATATCATGACAATAGACGTCGTTTTCCTCCCTAATAAATAAAAGCACATTTTTCACACATGCAAACAAAGGTTCATTAATATTCCCCCATCCCACTTTGGAATACATTAAATTCTAGTGTGGACCTTATAAAAACAACCGAAAAACCAAACCCCTGCCAAGTTATTTATTTAGTTTGGTTTTTAGGAGCACATTTCACATGGACAAACTGCACGGAACGATGTGATTTATGCCCTAAAAGTGCCTTTAAACCACAGCACTTAAATGCCAGGAGATACAGACACGAGGGAGGAGAGTGGTTCAAAGGAAGGAGGCTGTAAGGGTTACTGATGCCACGTGTATTTCCCAAAGCAAACCAGAATACACAAGGCAGGCAAGGGGAACAGGGAAAGCCAGAGGGGCACAAGAAGGAATAAACACTCCAGGAGCTACAGGTGGGAGCAAACAGCTACAAGGTCCCTGCTGAGGCTCCTCAGGCTGATGCCATCTCTGGGTGCTGTCCCACGGCGTTCAGCAGGCACCTTTGTGTCAAAAGCCCTTTGTGTCACACAGGCTCCGACTCAGCAAAACAATTAGTCATAACTTCAACCACCCTAATTGATTCCAGTGAAGGCAATGAAACCAAATTGCATACACTGTTTACATCTTTTGCAGAACTGGAGCAATATGAATATCAAGGCAGGGGACAGGAAATCAATAGCACAGAAAGAGCAATGTGAAAAGAAAGTGAAGCTGCAAATTTGATGGAAGAAGACAGGCAGTTGAGCAGAGAGAAAATGCAGCCAGAGTCCTGCTACTGCACTGAGATGAAGGGGAAACGGCCTGGGACAGCGAGGGCACTGCAAGGTTCAGAAATATCATGAAGGAAAGACAACTTTCAGCCAAAGCCCACCTTGCTGAAACTGTTCCTGCCATCTACGTGAATGAACGTATTTGTAATGAATTTGTATTTGTAAAGAAAAGTTAAAAAGGAAGTAAAAAATGTGAATAGAACTTTATTTGTGTTAATATGATCATCACTGTTTCAAAATCATTAGGTTTTTGCTCTAAGAGAGACCTACATCCTTTCCAGCTGGAAACTAATAACACCCAAATGAAGAAAACCCAAAAAGCAGAAATGAAATTAATACGTCATGCAATCTTAGAATTAACTTCATATTCTTTTCCATTTTCAGTATCTTCATTCAGAACAAAACTATTTTCTTTGTGAGTTTCACCAAGTTATCTCATTTACAAATGAATTAATCTTACTGATTAAAAATCTAACCCCAGCCATCAGCTCTTGCACAATGGAAATGGAAAACTGCCCCAACACAAAGTCTACTTTTATCTCTGAAAAGATTTGTAAAATTACAGGACCTCTAGATACTACAGTAAAAGGGAAAAACCTAGAACATAGATGTTTATTTTTAGACCTGACAAGATCAGCTACCAGCATCCCCCTGGCCCAGGGGAATTAGTGTCATTTGACACAGCGTTTAACTTTCTGCTCAGTCACAGCAACCCACACAACCCCCTGCTGCAGAAGATGTATGATACAAATACTCATTTCAATCAGTTTCTAAACTCCTAAGACGACACTTACATCTTACCTGCTGTAGTACTATTATGGGCAAAATAAACACATTTCAAACCCTTCTGCGATTTCTCAAGTAATAACAGAGAACTTCTATGGCCAGATTACAATTTTTGAAAAGCCTCCTTTCAGGGCTCTACCTATTTCACTTAACAGGCTTAACACAAAACGAGTCAAAGATCAAGAGTAAGTTATCTGAGGTGTCAAGTGCATAAGGTTAGAGGTGAAATTTTATTAGGTCAAAGGTGACATAAATAAAATCTTTTACGTCAAAGAAGAAGGGTCACAGACAAGATGTATATAATCTAAAGACATCACAGATGACAAGTAATAACTTTAAGTAGTACAAGTGTGTTCTCACTACAGAGCCCTTCACTGACTAAAAAATTGAAAACAGTGATGAATAAGTAACTATGAATACGATAATGTTTCCCCGGAACACAGTTTTAGTTCTATGTAATACTTTGGAAATCTTTACAAGTATTTCATAACTTAACAAGTTCCTGAAAGCTGTAGTTGTGGAGGAGGCAATGTCTGGCATTAACCACACACACTGAATAATGATGTACACAAAGCAGATTGCTCTGAGAAATAAAACTGCTTTTCTCCTTTCAGTGACCATATCACTAGTGTGTGTATTTTATTACCACTCTTTCAAAAAAGAAAACCAGAGAGGGCCTCGGGCCAAGGGAATTTCAGATTACAATAGTATAGTTCAGAACTGTCTATTTGGACTAATTCAAATATAGCTACAACCAACATATTAATATCTAAGAACAGAAGTAGCCATACGCTGCCAGCGTGCCAAACACTGCCCACCACATCTTGATCAAGGATGTTTAAATCTGCTCTTGTGACCACCAAGCTGTTCACTGGGTTAAAACTGATCTCTGCTTCTGCTCCTGCACTAAGCACACATCCAAGAAAGCCCAAACATTCAACCTGAATCTCGATCTTCAGTTCACATTGAAATGTTTTGCTGAAAAACACTGGATGAAGCATATGATGCTGGACACTGCAAAAATCAAGATATCTGTGCCCTCTAGTGGAACTTCTTCTTCACCAACTGGGCACAAATGCAGCCGTTATAACGTGACCCCTTTTTCTGGAAGCTGGAGTTGTTATCAAATTATCAAACTATCAAATTAGATGTTGTGAATAGTGTCTAACGCCCAGCCAAATAAAACTCTAGTTTACTTGTTTCCTCCATAATTCATCGGAGCCAGCTGCCCAGCAAGAACCACACCTCAGTTATCAGCAACTGGACAGATAAAAGCAAAGGCTCCTCAGATACAGAAAACTTCAATATTACAGAGTGCCCACACTCTGGTGCAGGTACCAACAGGAAAGACTCTGGGAAATCTCTCAGCTTCTATTTCTAGGAAAATGGATGCAGTATGAAGCTTCCTCCCATATATCCAGCCAGATAAACCTGGCACCTACAGCCAAATCCAAACCCACAGAAATCCCACTGTCAAAGAGGAAAAGAGAAACTGAAAAGACAGTTTAAGTACTCCGGTTACAGTCAGGATGGGGCAGGCAAACTGCAATTCAGCAAAAATTCATTCCTCCAGACCACTGCATCTCTCTAATTTTCTTTTCAGTTTCTCTCATGATAACCCCAGCTGTGGATTTCAGTACCTCAGAGACTTAACTCTCCAAAGCTTTTCAAAAAGGAAAAGATAATATGTTACTACTGGATGTAAGAAGCTGAAAACAAAGAGAGGATTTCAACAAATAAAAATAGTAACAAGATCTGCAAAGGAGAGAAGGAGACAGCCAAAAATTAGGAGTTCTGAGCAGTATCATTTGAATTAGCTTGGCTGGAAGCAGATTTTTGAACACAATGAATTTAAATCTGAGAGAACTGTACAGGATTGCTTCCTAACATCTGACAGGAACAATACATGGGCATTCACTAATTTTTTTGGATAAGACAGAACTCAAAGCCTGGCCATTATAATTTGTCTCACAGAAAAGGCCCTGACTTCATACTGTGGTTCAATTCAGGCAGCAGCAATGAGAAATTACACCAGACAACCATTCATAAGTCTGTTCTCCAAAACAGCATTGTTTCTTCATTTAGTTCTCTATGTTTCCTAAAAGTGACTCTAGGTGCCAACTATTGCTCTTTCTAGCAACAGTAATATTTGCAAAGAATTTCCAAACATATTTTAAAGTAGTTCAGCACTACAATTAGCACCACAGCACACCTGGTAACCTAAGAAAGAACTAAGATACCTTAAGCCACAGGAAGGAACAAAGATCAAAACAACACAACCCCAACAAAAACCCCAAAAAAGTTAAGCAAAAAAATTAGTAGTCTATATTCAAAAAGGCACAACTATTCCCATGCTATCACAAACATTCTTGTTCCATTCTTTTATAAGAATTTTTTACTTTCATATCATATTCAGCTGGATGGCATTTAAAAATAGAAGTTATATAGGAAAAAAAACATTACAAAACTTACCACTTCTTCATCTGAAAGCTCTCGTCCCTGTATACTGCTGTTTTCTCTCACAGCCTGTTGGTGCTTTTTCCCTTTAATGTGGCTAAAGAGGTAAACTTCGGATGAAATCTGTAATGACGATGACTTCAGAGTCAATTTTTTCCTCAATAATTCCATAATGTATAAATACAGTTTGTCAGGAGCATGTTCAGAATTTCAAGTGCAGTACTTTATTCCTCAACTTAATTTACACAAACATCTTTTACGCAGGATTTAAGAGTAACTTAGACATTATTCTGCTGCCTAGCACATCATTATGAGATTTTTTAAAAACTCATGGCTTCTCATCTCATTTTTACTTCAACCTAACTTCATATATCGGACTTGCACTCTGAAACGCACAGTCAGTGAATACACAAGACCCCAGCCTGCTGAACCTGAGCTTCTGTTCCAGCACTGCCTGAAGTGGTCCCGTGCAATCTTGTTTAATTCAGTAATTAAAGAGAAACAATGCTCAGTAGAACATAAGCCTATAGTCTTTGCAAATCAGTAAAACCAGTTATCAACAAGAACAGATCTCCCTGCTTCCTACTTAGCGACCGGATGGGCTTCCTGCTCTCCACCATTCCTGGGACACAAGGAGACACTCTGGTGAGAACGGAGTCTGTGAAGTACCTGGCTCCCAACAGTGAGCAGAAAATAAAACACCCAAGGAAAAGTAAAAGGACAGACAAAACAAACACTGATTCTACCCCTCACCACTTTTAAGCCTCCACCCAAACTCAGTTCAAGAACTTCTTGAGCCTGATGTGGTTCCTCTGTGCCTAGGAATCTTCAGTGAACTTCAATCTCGTTTATAGACAGAAGAATCCAAAAATTCCCCAAAAGAATAAAAAAATCTGCACATGCCAAAAGCAGAGGAGGCACACAGTGGATGTGCAGTACTCTCAGCTGTGAATGAAGTGTAATTTGTAGCTGGCATCCCAGCAGTATTCCCTGCCCAACTCACCATGACATTGCACAACGAGCACTGTTTCTTCCTCTCGTACGGGGTCAGTTTCGGTGCATAGTCCGTGTTAGCGTGTCTCCCGCTGCTCAGCTCCGCTGCCTTCTCCTTCCTTTGTTCAATTTGCTCCATGTGCCTCCTAATACTTTCATCATGCTGAATGGGAAATAATCCAAGCAAGAAAGACAAAGCACAATGAATCGCAGCGAATGGAACTAAGCTCTGCAAAGAAATGTTGGGAATGATTTCACACCTAAGCCTCGGGAGAACGGAACAAACTCTCAACTACTATTTGGGATGAGAGGCTGGGGTGTGAACCTGGATTAAACAGCAAAACTGCATTCTACAGGACAAGTAAACGTAGCTGTGGTGCCTCAGATTGTGATCAAAGAATAACACTGAAATGAAAAATTATTTGTACATATAAATAGACCATACTAGAACAAAAATGTACATAGTTTATCATTAATTGAAACTTTAACACATAGTTCCAACTCAGAACTTTAAAAATATAATTTATCACTTTAGAAGGCTTTACATCTCTTGAAAATAGTGGCTATCTCTTCAAAACTTCTAACACCTTGGTTCTGCAGTGGACAGTCAATTCAGCTGAGCAGGTGAACTACAAGGGGCTTGACATTTATGCCTCTTTTATGAAATAACTGGAGCCATTCAGGAAACAAAGGGAAATAAAATGCCACACTCGACAGCATCAATTTCAACAGCTTTAGGTAGCACCTTCTGTGACTGTTTGGTGAACTGTCTTCACAAAACACAGTTTGAGAGTTTTTAGGTATTGATTTTCCTCACAATTTAATTAAAAATAACTCTGACTTCTCTTGGAAAGTACAGATCTACCTGTTCTCGTGTTCAAAGCTTTGCGAGTATTTGCTTCCCTAGGGCTCAATCCTGTCTTTCCAAGCAACACAGTATATGTTATACAGCAAGGGGCTCTTCTTAATGCAACAGTCTAAATACAAATATCTTGTAAAGTTGTGTGGTTCAGCACTGTAACACTGTCAGCAAATCAAACATACATACAGAACATATTTTTTGCAGAAATTCTGTATTATCTATGTACTTTTCAACTAAAGTGTGCTTTTATACCTTCAGCTGAATCTTCTTCTGTAGTTCTTCCATGGCTTCTTGTTGAGCTGCAGTAAGAGCTGCCAACCTCTCTTCTCGATCTCTAACCAAAAGATAGTAAAGACAGGGAGAACGTGTAACCATGTGAATGCATGCACAATGATTCATGTTTGAAATGGAGAGTAAGGACCCCAAAAATGAAGCTGAAAGCTGGCTCGGTAGAAAAGAGGGACAACAAAAAGCAACTCAGTTCACAGAGAATACAGATGTCTATTTAATGAAGGCAGACACTTGAATCTGTATAGCAGAAGGCTCAGTCTGGACCAGAGTGACAACAGTCAACAGTGTGCTACAGCACAGCAATGAGTGTGACACCCTGCCACCACCAGCGTCCTTCAGCCAACAGCTGTGGGCAGGGAACCAAAGCCAGGAGCACAGGTAAATCAAGGAAAAAACATACAGCAGGGCAGTGCCCTTCAGAAAAATCATGATCAGTGGAACTTGGAACATATAAACTTTTCTATCAAACTTTGACCAACGTCAAACGATACAGTCAGGAGCAATGAATCAGGGTTCTAGAATGCTAAATTCTAGATGTCTAGATGAATTCTAAATGTTAAAGATACCAATGGACAGCGAAAGATTAGGTATTTTTCTCACCATCAACTTCTGTATATAACTGTAGTCAGGATCTGTTCTGCTCACTGAACCTGTCTGCCCTACACCTCCCTCCCAAAAACTGAATCATGCCACAGATTTCATCTGTTCACTTTTAGCCACCCTCCTTCCCCTCCCCAGCAAAGTGCCAAAGCACAGCTGACGTGGACATCAGTAAGAGCCTGTCAATGCCCAGAGCATCACCCTATTGAGGAGATTATTCTTTTCTGTCTGAGAAAGGAAGGAGTATAACTCAATCTGTTACTGTAACTATTAAGCAGAAACCTGCAGATAACAGTTTCATCAAGAACAACTTTCTAACGAGCCAAGGGAACTATTACACCCTGAAGAGGCCTAAAGTCAGCTACTCAGGCTGTTTGTACAGGAAGAATTTGGGTGGGAAAGGAAACACTTCCCCTGAAAGTCTGGCAGCTGGGAAGGGCCAAAAGTAAAGAAAGGTTTGAGCAAAGCTGAGCACTGAAGAAATCATTCACAGCCATCACCCATCTTTTTAAAGGCATTCTAAAATTAAAGCAGTTTGAATGACAAAACCAGAAAGGATAACATAAAGAGCATTATCCAAACAGCAGTGGTTTCTGGTTTGTGTGGATGTGTTTGAGGTTTTTTTAAACAGAAAACTCATTGAAAAAACAAAGACATTCCAGTAAAAGTAGGAGGCTCAGATAAAGTAGTATTTTAAAACAAAAAGACACAGAAAATATAAAAGCAAATAGGAAAGAAGTTGGGGAAGGAAGCAAATCAATGACGAACACTACACACAACTGCTCTTTCAGAAAGTCTAAGTGAACTCTTCCCATCTCCATGGGTCTGGAGAAGGGTGAGAAAGAGATGATGGATGAGGAGCACTGGGTAGTTTACGTGCTATCCCCCCTGAGGTATATACAGAAAGAGTGAACTACAGTCTTTGGTTTCGTTTTGAAGAGTTTCTGTCTCACCACGAGCTGAAACAATTCACAGTAACACATGACCCAAACCCAGAGCTTATCTTACCTATTTCTTTCAGTATGTGTTTTTACCTATTTGTTTAATCCTACAAACTATGGAAAAGTAAAACCATGGCATACTTTGGATTAGTAATATTTGGAACAAAATTCTAGAGATTCAATTTATAAAGCATCAACATTATTCCAGTGCATGCCCTTCTGAAAAGCATGCCTTTTACATGACTAGGTTACATTATACACTTTTATGATTTCTATTGACAAGAACAGAACTTTCCATATTATGCATTTCAACTCTCAGGAATATGAAATACTCTGAAATTACATCTAAAACCTTACGGGAATCAAGTTAACGTACCATAAGGGCAGGGGGGCTTTTAAAGTCATTTTTAAGTACACTATTTCTTTCATACAGACGCTCTAATCACCACCAGATGCACATGGTAAAGCTCACACTGAAGAAACTTTAGGCAGATAGTCCAAAAATTACTCATTCCAGCAAGTATTAAATCTTCAGGATAAGAGTCAAATCCTAGCAGCAGGGAAAAAGGCAAACAACAAAGCAGCACACCAAACGGTACTCTGAGGGTCCACCAAAAGCTGCTGAAGTCCAAGACAGAAGGGAGAGCAGAGCCGGCCTCCAGTCAAGTTCAGCTCTCCCTGAACTCTAAACCAGGACACTTTGAATCCTCCTCTAGTTCTAATTTGTTAGACAAACCTCAGAACTGTTACTGAGGAGATGGAATGACTCTGGGACCATTCTGACATAACGGAATCAGCCTCTTGCAGGGCACCACACACACATTCTTTCCTACACTTTCCCAAAATTATCCAAAAAAAAAAAGAAGAGGAAAAAAATCTCCCCTGTATAATCAGCATCTGGCAAAGAAAAAGAAACGCAGGCACGGTCCTGCAATATCAAGTACAAAGCATCTGAAACCTGAGTGCTATAGCAGCAAATATTGATGAAAGACAGTACTAAGAGAAAGCAAATGGAAACTGCTGTTCTTCAACAAAGGAAAGTGGCAGAATTCAAACTGATTAAACAAAAAGTGCAAAGAATTACACACCTTGAGTCTTCAGACAAGTTCTGACCGCAGAAGACCTAAGAAGGCAAAGATGTCAACGGGACAATTATCTCACAGTTGCTGACTGTGAGGGTTTCCTCAAGTTTCAGAAAGATGAAGAAGCCTCACACATGCATTGTCATCTTCCCAAAAGAGCAGCAGCAGAATTCCCCCTGCTAGCCCTAATCTTCCTCACGTGTCTGTGAATAAGATTTTGAAGGATCCCTGCCAATTCACTCTGCCTCACTGGGACTTTGGCTCATCATACTGAGGAAAGATCCACAAAGCCCTGGGCAAGGCCACAATTCATTAAACGTCTAATTGAAAGTCGAATCCCTTTATGATGTTGAGCTAGAATTACTCATGACTTTGGAAGATGAAAGAAGGTCATCAGTGCATTTCTGAATATTTTACTCAGAGGAAAAAAACAACCCTCTTCATGACAACTTTGAAGAAAACAAGCTGTGACAACAAAAATGTTTAAAGAACCATTAGTGAATACTTCTTGTCATAGGAAAAATGTAACTTCTATGTAGGTTTTACGGAATGCTTGTGGCAGTAGAACTGTAGGGAAAGAGGGAACAACAGGAGGTGAATACAAATAGAATTTGGCAAATTTAACAATAAGCAGTTCTCCTGAATCAGACCTGAAAGCAAAACCTTTCTGACACCCGGCAATGCCACCCTACGTTCATGCTCTCTGCACCTCATGCTTGGCTCAAAAGAAAACCGGAGAAGAGCCCACATGAAAACCCCTTGATGAACTTCTGATTACAGGCAAAACCATAAACCAAGTAGCTCGTAGGCAGTAGAATTAATGAAGCCTGATTTCCCTGCTTTGTGCTCCACAAATGTAATCTCTGGTGTCTACAAAAAGGTGAACTCAAATTGATGCCAGTAAGTCCAAAAGTTACTGGAGAGTGGAGGAAATGGGGAACACGGGGACATTAATCTCCCTTGCCTTGAAAACTAAGCTAAAATATTAAAAAGGCAAATTATTAAAAGGTCTTGTTAGCAATAAAACTAAGATGAATATAATAAAATACAGCCTTGCATGTTATATTCTGCATGTACCTGAGGAATGCAAAAATCTATTATATGATTTATGATTACTCACCTGATTTCTTCTTTCAAACCATTCATTGAGAATATTTATTAATGTTACTTTTTAAACTACTAACCTGAAGAGCTAAGAAGGAACTGTTGTTACAGAGAAGCTGCAGTTTGCTGCAAAGGCTAACAGTGAAGGGCAGGGAATGGACAGAATCCCTGCAGTGTTACCTGGCCCTCTCCCGAGCCGCATCTTCTCGTGCTTTTTCCTTCTCTTGCCTCTGCTGTTCAATCCGCGCTTCTTGTTCTTTCCTCTTCATCAGCAGCTCCTCCACCCGGGCTTGTCGCTCTGCCTCCAGGGCTCTCTTGCGCTCCTAGACACAGAAAAGTAAATTCTAACTTTTCATAGAATCACAGAATGGTCAGAGTTGGAAGGGACCTTCAAGATCATCNCAGAGCAGAGGGGGAGAATCACCTCCCGTGACCTGCTGCTCACACTGCTTTTGATTTCTTATAGGAAAAAAAACCTAAAAGGAACTAATGGGAAATGTATTTTAAACACCTGCTTATAGATTCTTTTCTTACTTACATGATGGGGTAAGAACTGCATTTTCATTAGCTAAAGGAATAGCAGGCAAATGTGAGGATATTCAGAAGCTTGAACATTCAATGAAAACACATTGGTAAGAACTAAGCCAGACATTAACTGGAGGTATCTTTTGCTCATCCTGAAAAAGTCTATCCATTCCAGAAGCTTATAAAACAAGTTCATTAATGAGAGTACATGAAAACATTTTAAACATCCTACAGGACACAGGTAATGTAGGAATAACACACGCTCCCACGGAACATTAATATCTAAATTATGAATCTGAACTATCAGAACGTTTATAAAACAAAACAGATCTGGCAATTAAGTTTCGCACTATTACTGAATAGATGATTTCTTTCTCACTATTCAACTTCTACTTTTTTTCTGATAATTAAGAAACTATATATGGTATTATAAACCTTTCTGACACAATGACTATAATTCTACCAGCAACAAATGCAAAATACAAGATTTCAAACATGCTTTAAGTAAGACATTTGTAAGTAGTGATTAAGTTGCTGAGTTCTACTAAGAAGAAACGTGATCATTTTGTTTAGCTGAAAGCCAGAGAGAACTGGATTTTTAACCTGTTCTTCAAACCTTACTGAAAAATTTATCTGTTTTGTATGACAGAATAAACGACAAATAGAAATTTAAATATATTTTAAAAATATACTCTTTGCCATGAATTCCAGCCCTGTAAATGCATGCCACTGTGCCAGCAAAGAAACTGCCTTCCATTCAGGACACAGTATGAGATTCCATTAGCACAAACCAAAACTTGCTGGAATAATGAACAATTTCACATGGTTCGATGAGGGTCCTGTATGCTTTACAAAATTTTAGATATATTAAGAATAGAAAACATTAACCTTATGCTTCATTCAAGAAATGAAGAACTACAAAATAAGAGAACTTTTTTAATTTCATGTACAGCATTTCCTGGTGGTGAATATGTTGGTAACTGCACTGCCTGCATCTCCCCAGCAGCACAACCTGGTAATGCAGAATCAAAAAGGTGGCTTTCACAGTAACCACATATTTTTTGCTGTGTAATGTTTCAGTAACAGCACTGCACAAATACTTTCATTTCCTTCTTAATAAAATAAATAAGGCAAGATACGGTCTGCTTTGCCACAACTGTACTGTTAAACTGACAGGAATGCAAACTGTTTGACAGAACACACCCAGTGGGTCATAAAAACAAATACTAGTTCTGCTGGACATGCCTTACAAAGACCTCTCATGCTGCATTTAAAAATGTACCAGCATAGCTCACACAGTCTGAATTAGGTACTAGTGCTACTAGATAGAAAAGAAAGTAAAAGCTAGGAAAAAAATTAAAAAAAAATCTTTAGTAGATGCTGTAATTTGAAAGTTAAAAGAAGCTTGATGGTAGGATGGGTTCAAAGGTGAATCTGGAGAATTTGGTGTCAGGAAAAAGCAAGTAGATTTTATCAAATAGATCTGAGAAATACTTGAGGTTGACCAAGTCAGTGTCCAGCCCAGTCTCCATAGATACCAACATTTTAGAGCATTTTTTGAAAATCCTCATAATTTCAAACTCATGTATTTCATTTATGTTACATTCACACTTACAGGCCAGAAGTCTCATGATTCATTTCAGTTCAAAGCAGAATTATTTGTTCCTAGTTACACTAACTGCTAAACAAGTTGCACTGGGAGTGGGTCCACTTCCACAAGCGTGCAGGAAAAGCTCCGCTGAGAGGAGAATTCACTTTGTTCTCTAGAGGGCAGGAGGGGAAGCTACAGCATATCTTAAAATACAGGACTTTGCTCAACCATTAAGCAAGTTGGGTGTTGACACATCGCAGCAGAAAGCGTTGTCTTGTCTGGTAGAAAGGACTGGGACAGAACAGTGTGGTCCTACATGGGACTGAGTACTGGCAGTCTGTCTGCAGTGTCTGCTCTAGTTCAGCTACCAGCCTAAGAACAGCCTGGTGCCCACGTAACCCAGAAAAGGACTCAATTAAATGGTACGGAAAATAAAGAGTTAAAAATACCCCCAATCTCAGAAAGGACTCCAGGAATTCCAGCATAAGGTAGCATGAGTAACTACAGAACCCAGGACGAATGAGAGCAGGTTTTTCATACACAACCTGGAATGGCACTTTTCACTGATACTGCCATCAGCCCTTGGAAATCAGAAACTTTAAATAATATATTCTCTCCAAAAGAGTTTTATCCAGCACTTTGGGAGTACCTTCTGTCTCAAAAACGGTTTCTGAGCTACTGAAATCAGTAACATGTCCCATTTTTCAACAAGGAGATCAGATCAGCTGTTAATGCTAACAACTACGCTCTGGCAGAAGCTGGGCGCAGGGTGATCTACAGTTGTGGTGACCTGAAGGACGTATAGAGAGGGGAGAGGAGTTTGTGTAAGAAGAAAACTTAAGTCTTAGGTTCTGACATAGAGAACACTGCCAAAAACGTGGGAAAATTTAGTACTGGAATGTTGAAATAACACAAATAAAAATAGCCTGAAAAACAGGATTCCAGGAACAGACGTTTGCACTGTGGTTTTCACTGATCTGTAAGCAGCATTATGACAGCAGGCATACAATAAGGTACATTTTTCCTCTCTTGAAGTTTTAAGTGTCACCAAAACATCAGGATTTTCTTATAACAGAGTAACAAATACTTTTAAAATAAAGCTGAAGACAAGCATGAATTATCTACCCAGCACCTATAATACCTCTGCTATAGAGACGTTGAGACTTACCTTTCTCCCTCTCACTGCTGAAACATTACAAAGGAGAAACATATTACACTTCTCTGAAGCTGAACCAAGGAGGTAAGAAAGCAACAACTGCACAGTCAGAAGGAAAACAAATACATATTTCATTATCCCCCTGTGGCTACAGATACATTATACCTGAACTGCTTCATCTCGTGCTTGCTTTTCCTCCTGCCTGCGCTGGCGCTCCTCTTGTAACTCATTCAAGCGTTGTTCGTACTCCTTCAGTTTATTCAACACGTCATGACGTTTGTTCTGAGCTTCTAAGGTATTTATAAATGCAATTTCATTCACCTGCAAGTAATGAGAAAGCGTAAGAAGAGATCTGAGAAGTTGAAGTAAGTTTCATTCTTAGGGAATACTATCCATCTGATAATTACACTGGTGAGACATTCTCCAGTATGGGTTGGAAAACCACCAAGTTTAAGAATAAGGCTCTATTTTTTTCAGGTTTTTTTGTTTGAGTGTCTTGTTTGTTGGCTTTGTTTGCCCTTATTTATTTATTTTAAAAAAGAGGACAGCCCATGGAATACATAGCATAAAAAAAAGAAACTGAACTGTATCAGAGAAATGAGAAACTCTGGATAAATACCAGGAAAATCTTCCCAGTCTTCTCAGCAAAGAGACTTCATTAGCCTATTCTCTCATTCCCAAAATCTGGACTGCTAAGACCCAGCTGCATAAATCAGTATGATACGTAACTGCTTCTAAAATCCATCAGGTCTTCTGATCTAATTTTAACTAGATGGGTATTTCCTGAATAAAAAAGTGAAATGATACATACTACAAATAAGAAAAAAAGGCAAACAAGTCCACTATGTTAATATTTCTTATCAGCATAGCCTGTTTCACAAACCTATAGATTATTTTTTTCAACCACAGGACAGTGGAAGGGACAAGAATAAAAAAAAAGAAAATAGCGTGGAAAGGGTAACTTAAAAATACTTTAATGTGTACACAAAAAATATCAAAGAATATGCTTTTCTACTACTTCAGTTCAGGAAGGTAATCAATATTTTGCCCTTTCTACAGAGTTGCTGAATAAAGTTCTTATCACCTATAGGTTTTTAAATGCAAATGCTTTAGAAACCTAAATGGGAAAAGACAAACTTTAATTTAACTGAACTTTGAGTTAATAAAGTAAAAATTTTAGAACTGAAGTTATTAAAGAAAATCATGAAACTGTATCAGGTATAAACCATTCCCAAACCTACGACTGAAACAGAGAATCTCTGGCTGTACTCAAAGGTCATGCTCTGAATCCACAAAAGAAAGGAGCAAAGAGCAGACCCATGGGCAGCCAACAGCAGATCACATCCAGGGCAGGAGGATAAGCTCTGTAGCCTTGTTTACTGACTAGAACCCATTTACCAAATGGATTTCACGGTTCAGTAAACAAGTCAGCACTGGGAATTTAGATAACCAACTGGGCAGCAACAGTTACCATGGTCATCTGCTGCTTCTTTAAAGCCTTCTGGCCTAATTAACCTTTACTTCCAGAACACAAGAACCTCAAGAGGCAGCAGATCTTATACATTTAAACTCACACGGTACCTGAAACATCTGCCCAGCTGGGAAGTCATAGCAAGTGTGATTGAGTTAATATGGTCACAGAAGTCACACCGGTGTAATGAAATAATAATGAAGGTACATTAGACTACATCAGGTAATCTAGAGATCATTTTAATCCAAGAGACAGAAGCAGCAACTAAGGTAAAAAGCTAAATCAGTTTTGCTGTGCTTATCTTAAATAACACGGATGAACAGCTGCATCAATCATAGCTGGGATATGTGCTCATTATATAATGCAACTCTTGAATTTTAAGTCTTTAAAGCCTTTTAAGTCTTTAAAAGAAAGCATTTCATTTATGTTGTATTGGTTTTGGTTGAGGTAGAGCTAGTTTTCTCCATAGTAGCCAGTAGGGGGCTATGTTTTGGATTTGTGCTGGGAACAGTGTTGCTGGCACAGGGATGTTTCAGCTGTTGCTGAGCAGGGCTTACTCACATCAAGGCCTTCTCTGCTTCTCACAGTCCCACCAGCGAGTGGGCTGGGGCTGCACAGGGGGCTGGGAGGGTCCAGAGACAGGACAGCTGTCCCCAGCTGCCCAAAGGGACATCCCACACCATGGATGTGAAACATCAGCACTGAAACTGGGGGGAGGCTGATGGAGGGGCTGCTGCCCTGGGACTGGCTGGGCACCAGTGGGCTGGTAGGGGGCAATTGTTTCTATTTGCATCACTTGACTTTCTTGGGTGGTGTTTCTCTCTTTGTTACTGTGTTTTTCATTACATTTTTTTTAATTATTACTACTACATTTTGTTTTTTTCAATTATTAAACTGGTTTTTATCTCAGCCCACAAGTCTTCTCACTTGGACACTTCCAATGCCCTCCGGCATGCCCCCAGGGCAGGGCTGCGCGGTGCTCAGCTGCTGGATGGGGTTAAACCACACCAGTGCTTATCAGAGTAACATGAATAAAGTCAACCAAAAAGCATTCATCTAATGCCAGTCTTATGAAATTACGTATTAGAGTCAGAGGAGCTCTAAACAAAATACTTCTTCTAGAGTAATTGCCACGTACTAACTGTGGTTTCTTTTTTATTTCCAATCATTTAACAGCATTACTGGTACAAAACACAGTAACAGAACTATTGTTAAAGGACAGAATACTGGATACAGAATGGATGTGTAAGAAAGGAGAAGAGGAATGAGCTCTCCCTATTTCTCAATTCTATGTGCTGGAAAGAGAGAACTGATAAGCAGACCCTCTGCTCCTTCCAGCAGGACCAGCTGTCACCAAAAATGCTGCCATACTCTCTGTGAGGAACAAAGCAGCAAGACAACTAGGAGTTCTTTATTTCAACCAATCTTTTCTTCCAGTCCAAGCCACTATGATGTCTAATAACAGCTAATTAATTTTAAATTCATATTAGAGAAAAATTGCCCATTTTAGAGACCAGCACCTACCCGCTTCCCCATATGTGTTCGTATCTAACTCGCACCGTCCTTCACAACCTCCTCATAAGCACCCCGAGGGAAAAAACGTATTCACACAAAACTATTAAACAGTCCTCTTTTAAAAAAAAATACCTTACCTTGGCTTCTTCTTCTTGTGCTTTTTTCACAATTGCTTGCAGCTGCACTTCACGTTTAAACTCTGCATGGAGTAATTTTTCCTCCATCATCCTGCGCCTTTGGTCTAACAATTCTTCTTTCCATTTCCGTACATCCTTCTCCTATACATAATGAACATATTCATCACTGATACCATAACTGAAAACAGGGCCTGAATTCTCCTCAGAATTTTCTGATATTGGAAGCTTTATTTAGAGTAAAACAACACTTTGATGCCATTTTGAGACTTCATGGGGAAAAAAGCTTCTCTGCCAAGCGGCACAGCAGCTCCCTTGCGTTACGGAAACTTACCCTCTCCATTAACTTTTGAAGCTTCAGTGTCTTTTCTTCTCGTAGTTTTTCTCTCAGCTGTTGAGCTTTCATTTGTTTCTCTTCATGTTTCTTTTTGGATTCTGCTATTGTTCTTTTCATAAAAAAAAAGCAGAGCAAAAGGGAGACAATGTTAACCCACAGTGCTGCAAATGCTTCTACACCATTTTTAATAAGACAAAACAAACAGGCCACTGGAGGGCAATTATTTCCCCTAAATGTAAATACTGCTCTTCCAGTCTTCACGTCTTCATTTGGAGGACAATGTAGCACAAGCCCAGCTCGTTATGAAAATAATACTCTGATTTCTGGAACTTGGCACCCACAGACTTAAAGAAAGTAATTTATGGACAGTTTTGTGCAGCCATGAGCTTGGCTGGTTGTTTCCCGTGGCTTCTCAAGACCAGTAACAACTCCCAAACCTTTTGCGTGACGGGGACGACAGTTTCTCATGCATGTGTATTCCATGCCCAGGTGGCCGGGCAGGTTCTTCTTCCACTCTGTCTCCCCAGGAATTACTCTGGCGCCACGATTCACGAGCTGTACATGAAGAAAACAAAGACTTAAATAATTTAAACATGCTTTTGTGGGAGAAGGGCAATTAATAAGGCTTAGCTCCTCTTGAAGTTCTCTCTCAAATGGGTTCTCTTAAGCCTAAGGAAGGTGCAAAGCACAGACTAAAGCATCTCTAATCCCCGTGTGTTTTCAATGCTTAATGATTTTATTATGCTTCTATTCACATGTTAAGACAAAACTGGGTAACAAATTTTCATATTCTAGTAGAGAGATGGGGAAGAGAGCTGAAGAACACAGACATGTAGAGACAGTTTGAACGCACAAGTCCATCTTTCCTAGGGAACACCATAAAAAATAACCTCACTTGAAATAGCATTTAGATGTTAAATGGATCTCCTGAAAACCTTAACTACCATAAGTAAAATGGGCCTTCTTCTAAATTGTGCTGCCATTTCAACTTAAGCACAGTAATATATGAAAATTTACCTTCATAATCTGCCAGTACATCATTCCAGTCCATAGACAAACCGCAGAAAGATATGCTCCCATTGCCCACACCAGCCTGAAATGTAGTATAATCCAGACAGTAAAAACATAAACCTTAACACAGGGGTATACATACACATTAAACACTGCCAACCCAGCAACGTTTCCAAACTGAATGAGCCATCTCAAAGACAGATGCTGTTCCAGCTGTTTCTGACAGCGGAGATGGAGACTCCTGCTTCACCCAGAGTACCTCCTGTGTGGTGGCAATGAATGTAGAAAGTCCTTGCTCTCCCACCTGACACACAGAAACAGGCAGCAGGGCAATGACTGCAACACCAGAGGACTTTGCAGCACTCACAGCACTGTGCTGCTGGGGCTGGTGAGGCTAAACATACCTTAGACAGTAAGGCCTAACGATCACATGACACTAATTACTTTATCTGCATGTAAAACAGGTGACAGTAATGCAAAGACGAACGCTAACAAATTCTATATCCATACCCTGCTGACATCAAAGACAGCACAAAGTTGTGTACTTTAAAACTAATTGAACACTCACAGAGAAATCGCTATCATTGTCAGTCTCAATGTTAATTTCATTGTTTTCCTCTGCTTCAATCTCCCTGGTCAATTGCTCCTCTTCTGCAATCGCACTAGCAATGGCTTCTTCATTTGCCTTTTCCAGGCGATCTGCTAACTCTTCTTTCTTAGCAAGGACTTCTGCCATGGACTGCAGAAAACACAAAACCAGAAAAAAAAACCAACCAAAATCAGCAGCAGGCACAAAAAAAGTGGTTTCCATACAGTTGATAGGAATTACATGATATTTTGTTCAACTTCTTATTACCTGTAGTTCTTCTATGGCTGTATTTTGTAGGTAACCACAATAATAAACTCCACTAAAACTGTTAGCAACTATTCGCTCCTTTAATAGCTACATGGAACACTAACAAAACCAATTTTCACTCATTTAATTCCAAAACATATTATACAAACACTGTCATTAAAAGTAACAAAGCCCGTTCTTCTCTAATTATTCTTTTAAATGCCTAGTTCTTAGGGACTAAGCAACTCATGCTCTGAAACTTGAACAGCACGCCCTGCTGCTACCTCTGGAAAAGGAATCATGCTCCAAAGTATTATTTAACAATGAAAATTATCTGTATCTGGACACTTTACTGCAGTTATTACAACGGAATCTCAGGCCACTACTTTTTTAACATGAATGCCAGGATAGTTAGGCAAGAACGTAAGCCTGAGCACGCTCACTGGCTGCCTTCTCTAATGTCCAGTATTAACTGGTTCATTACCACTCCAGCTACCAAGCAAAGTGCCACAATATGCAAACTGGTGCTCAAAAAAATGTCATCAGGAGCACTAAAAATGCTCACAGGAGACACAGATCCCAAACTGTCAGCATCCTGCACTGTTAACCACTGAAATCGCAAACAGTGTCAGTGGATGAGATGCTAGAAATCGGCTCTAAAACCAGATACTTGACGTGGAAATTAGCTAGCAGGAGTCCACTTCGTAAAAGATGTTAAAGAGAAAGCAATTTACAGGAAAACTCCTGCAAATCAGAATTTTAATCTAGTTCCTGAAAAAAAACCCAAACCAAAACCATAACCTGAAAGCGTGACCTGGATTTTATGTGACAATACTGCAACTCTCCATTCGGAGAACCCAGTACAGCAGACACACCTTGAAACCTGCAAAATTCTACAGGCAAGAAAGGACATTCTTTTTGGGAAGTCACACAAAAACAGAATACTGACTTCAGGTTTGTGGCTTCAGAATGGCATTCATCCAAATGTATAGGAAGACCCAGGTGAGCGGTTCAGCTCGTCTCAAAAAGCAGGTCTGTATCGTTTCTAAAAGAATTTCGATAGCCCATGTGTTTACCATTCAAATAATCTGCAAAACTGGACTAAGAATTTAATGTGAGTCTGACTTAAAATGATTGACAGTGGAAGGAAATGAAAAATTATAACAAATACACATGTAAAAAAAGTAATGGGAGCAGAGATCTCTCTATTCCAAGTAGCACATTTATATCTTTCTAGTTTAAGTTCAGAAAATCTACTGGAATTAAATCCTATCATGAAAATTATCTGTGCAACAAATTATTCTTTCTACAGTAAGTAGCTTATGGGAGTTTCTACAATTTCTGCAGCAGGGTAACAATAAACACTGTGCAACACAGCATGGGAAAATGAAGGTTTCTGTTTATCATTTAGTTGGAAGCCTTGTAAGGTTTCTTACCAATCTGGCAGCACTCACATTTGAAATATCTGAGGGATCCATTTCAGTTTCAGTTTTCTCTTTTTCTGTTTGATGCTGGTCTGTAGGATCAGTGACCAGGGAGAAAGCTTCATCAGTCTGTAGAGGTTCTGAAGTGCAGTCAGCATCTGTGAGAACCGGAGGTATCTCAGAAACCGTTTGTGAGGAACCTTCCTGCAGTGGTGTGCCAGTGCTCCCACCCTCTTCCGAGGCGTGTGCTGTCAACTGACAAGAGGTGTTTCCAAAATTAACAAAAAGCAACATACTGATTTTTAAAGTCACTAGAATCAAAAGGATTTTAACAAAAACACCTGGGAACCTCACAGCAAGTGATACAAACAACTCCACATTTATTTCAGTTCCTCGTAACCTTGCGGAAGTTGGATCTTTCTACCAGAAATCTTCTGTGTATGAGATGTGCCCAGTGCTGAGGTTTTATGGAAAAAAACCCACCTCTTGTCCACAGCATTGTAAAATCTCAGTATTTTTAACCTGCCTATTTGTGCCAATCTCTTAATGCGTTTCCATAAATGTAACTGAAACAGCCATTATTTTTAAATAATTTTCCAGTCTGGTTTTGAATACAGGCACTAGACAACACTGCCTCTGTACCATGCTCTAAAGGAAAAGTTGCAAGATTTAAGGTTAGAAAGTGGTTCAAAATTGTACTGACCTGGGTCCTCTCAGTAAGAGGACCTTCAGACTGATGTAGAGGATCTTTCTGTACAAGCTCTGTGCTTTTGGAAGCACTGCTGTCACCGAGTGAGCTCCCATGCTTACTCTCTGCTGGTGGAGAAATGACATTTTCTTTGTCACTGTCACCTTTGGGCTTCTGGGATTCTGCAGCTGCAGGAGCTTTTGTTGCCAAGGCTGTGGATCGAGATCGAACGGGCCTTCCACGCTGAACTGTTTCCCAGCCCTCTGCATCCTTCCGATCTACATAAAAAATAAAACCACCTCATTCTAAGAAAGACAGAAGCTGACTATGCACAATATTCCCCAATATGCTTCCAGCATATGCAATTTTTATGATCATCCTCATAAAAGGAAGAAAAGGGTGTAGGAGATTATTTTTAAAATGAGGAATAAGAGTATCAGAAAATCAACACTAAATTGCCTGCTTTATACATGGAAAAAATCTACAATGGAATAAATTTGCCTAACAAAATTAATTTTGTGGGAATTTCTAAAGCTTTTACTACCAAAGATGGTCCTGCAGCTCAGGCATAAAGATCAGAGCTCAAACACTAACGTTTAACATAAATATCAATAGCAATAAACATAGGTCTACTTGGCTGTCAAATAATGTGATCTGAAACACCCCAAAGTGGTAAGGAAACAAGATGATTTGTCTCTTATGATGAATTGCATGTTATCAAGTTATAGACTGGCTTAAAACTTGCATTTCTAGAGATCGGATTTTTAAAAGCAAACTATAAAGTGGTGTAAAAACTATAAGATAGAAGTGTTACACTCTCTAAAAATGCTGCTGCTTTCAGCAGGAACACACCATGATTAGGTTACAAAAAGTGGATCATCTTTGTGCACTGCCCACAACACCACTGTGCAGGTCAACACACCCACAGGGAGGTCAGAGAACGCTCCTTTCAGACACTGTATGTCTGTTTTAAAGCAATTTATAGTACCTAAAAAGGACCTGTTTTAACATTGATTTTCGTGATCTTTGAGCCTTTTTAAATTTCCCTCTGGGGCACTTGTTTCTGGCAACTCTAAAACTAGTACAGAAATTCTGGTACCAACAGTACTGTCACCAGAAGAGCTGCACACCACAAAGCACTGCAGTGGTGCAGTCACAGGACTGCCAATAAAACTGAAGATCACTTTAGGTAAGAGACAAAACCGCTGCACCTCCTGGACTACACTACCTTTAGGTGGACTTAAATTATGTTCAACACCATCAGTAACCAGCAAACTGGCAATTAGCCTAAACCAGAGCTAATGGTACCTGCATACTTTGCTCCCCTTGGCATCCAGCACTTAAAAGAGGTATTAAGAGATTCTTTTAACATCTCAGGATGAAACACAGAAGGGCTGGTGTAAATCAGGAGTTACCAGTGAAGTTGCCAGCACTGTACTGTTACATGCAACAGCTGTTTGTACATCACCATGTAATTGTCCACAAACCTTAACAATACCAGTAACACGACAGATGCAAAAAGATAATTCAATTTGATATTTCACTGTTGAAACTGCTTTAATCTAGAAAAGTCTCTGTATATTTTAAAGTAACCAAAACTCCCAAACTTTGTGTGAACAACTGTAGCTGGTCTCTTCAGATGGCTGACGGTAAGCAAAGCCAGCACACCTCTGCAAAAAGCCTTTCTGTGTTCATTCCCACTGTGTGCACTTGCACATGCTCCAGTGCACACCACTGACTAGAGAGGGGAATGGCAGGCGAGAAGATAGGGATTGAAGTTTTTGCTTTACCACAGACTTCCCATTTGACCCCTGTAAGCAACTCTGGCTTTATTTCCATTTCTTCATCTGTATATGCAAAAAAACTGTATTACCTACATGACCAAGTGATCAAAACATGTTATTACCCTCTCGGAGGCAATCTTATCTCCAACAACACTCCAGGGAATAGGGTTTCAACTCCACAAGAATCACAACCAGATTTAGAGCAGAAAGCCCCAGGCACACAGCCTGTGTAGGGCAGGGCCCTGCGCTGCACGGGACAGCAAGGCCTGCTCGGGCCTCTTGTAAATCACAGCTGCTCCTACCCACCCACTTCTCTAATTGCAGGACCACAAAGATCTTGCTTATGTAGCTCATGATAAAATTTGGCCAAGAAATTGCCCTGGCAAATAATACACAGACAACAAAGAGACTGTTCAGGACTGCTGAAATCAGGGAAAACCCCTCCACTGCTTTACTGCAGCAGGCTTCTGGATTGAGATTCCTTTTTCTTGTTATTTGCAAAACAAGATTATTGCAAGATTTCACTTCTACTTGTTCTGAAAATTGAAGTCAGCTCTTAAGGCATCTTTTCCACATTAAAAAAAGATCAGGAGATACCCTTTAGCAGCATCTACTACACACAGATAATTTTACTACCATCTAGATAACAAGATACATTAATCCTACAGATGTCTTAATAACCATTGTACTAACATCTTCTAACACATTTCACTAGTATTTTTAATAATATCTACTGAATTTAATTCTACCAACAAAAAAAAATCTTGCCTGCTTAGTTGATTCCTTGTTTTGTGGCATAGTAATCATAATAAAATTATTCAGAGGATAGTGAAGCCATTCAGTAAGAAATAATCCTTTACTAAAAGCCACACATGTTCAATTTTTAATCTGTATTTGGTCACTGTCAGATTTGTCATTATTACTCCACTCACCCAATTATTGTAACAGCACAGATATACTCGTGTGTGAAAGAGTATGTTTGGCGAACACTTTAAGTATAGTTTTTAATGCAGGCACGTCTTCAGATCACTGAAATACCTGGAATCAGTTTAACAATTTGATACCACCTGACGAGTAGCTGTGCACAAGAGTTACTTTTCATTTGAATTCACTTATCAGTTTAGTATTCTCTCATTTCCAGGCATGTATTTTAAACCGTTTGCCAAGCTAATGCATTTACTGACCTAAGATCCCACAGTTCCTAATCTGAAGCAAAGTTAATACTTGTAGGGCATCACCCTTCCTCCCTTCCCTCACTCTTATCCTCCAAGTCTGGAATTGTTCTCGTATAGCCCAGCAGCCATCTCCAAATGCTAAGTATCATACGCTGGGTTTGATTACTCCCAGAGTTTTGCTAATGAATAATTCATTTGACTACCTTGATCATTCTCTAATTTCATTCGAACTTCCCTGTCCCTCCTTGTTCTTGTATTACATGGAAGTGACAAGCCATCTGTCATCTTGAGGCCCCCAGAGCCACCAGGGCCTTATTCTTTCGAAGTGCCTCCATGTGGAAGAACCAGCCAAGCAGCCTCACTGGCAACAGCAGCACAATAAATCCAGGTAGGCATGTGCAAAACTCTTTGGAGTTCTCCTCAGGAGATGTGTGTCCCTTCTTAAAAACCTACAACCAAAACCTATTTGGCCTTCCCTACTCATTACTAAACTTCAGCAGCACCACCCCCCTTTTTTCTGCCCCCCAAATCTGAAGCAGTATTACTGCACCTCAGAGGCACTGTGGAAAACTATGATTATTTGAGAATCTGGATGCAAATCTAGAAGGACGAACTCAGCCGAAACACTGTTACAGGACAGAAGACGTGAAAGCCAGAACAATAAAATAAGAAACAAATAAAGAAACCAAATCAAGCAACTGCAGTGGCGTAAGAAGTGGCAATTTTACAAACCATGGCGAGAGATAGTGAGTTAACAGGCAAGACTTTAATTAGAATGTTAATTGGGAGACTACTTTTAATGGTCACTTAAAAATACAAGAGAGGAAGAAAGGAAAAAAGAAAATTCATGCAAATTTTTCCACAGAAATCCTGCTTAACAGCTGGCAGCCCAGTCAAGAATGAACTGTCCTTTGCTGCCTGTCGGTGACCTTCTCAGCACACACAAGTTCTGTCTGCCACAAGACCCGGTGCCATCGGGCCCGAGCCCAGATGAGGACAGTTACCTTAGAGCACTGTATGTCCTACAGAGTCTCAAGTCTTAGCTTCATTACAAAGAACATCTCTTCACAACTACCAGCATAAACAATTAATACAGAAAAGGTAATGGTATTAATTAACAAAACTAGATTTCAAGTGTGGCAACAGAAAAATCATTTGCAATTTCGGAGTGTCCATGTTCTTGCCCGCCTTTTCTCCAATACAATAACAAATCACTCAAATTGCAAGCACCTACTTCTGGTCTTAATGTACACTCTGAACTTGCATCACCTACCTCACCTCCTGCCACGAGCACCTGAGAATTCATTTCACCTCTCTGTATCACTGTTCCTAAGCCAATCTTTTCTCTTGCCATAAACGGGTCAGACAATGAGATCAGACTATGTTGCATATGGCAGAAAACACTCAAGCATGAAAGACAAAATTCTTATTATTTAAAATTCATCACAATACTGAGGGTAACAGTAAGTTTAACGAAGGAGATGAGATAAGATGATTCAACATAATTTAATTATGCATCCAGAAAAAATAATTTAAAGAAATATCTGGAATAGTAATGCATTTTCTCTTTCCCTAGGGACTTAATTAGCTAAATTTGGAAATTCCATCAACCACAAAACAGTATCATACCACTTGCTCACTCCACAAAACGCTCATGAGAACTAATGATAAGGCTGTTGGGAAACCACTGCACAAAGAGTGGTTTAGGGAAATCTTGTTACTGTAAGGCCCAGATGGGCTCTAGGGTGGGTGAGAGCATGAGGGGGTGGCAGGAGGAACCCACTCTCCCACAGGGCTGGAATGTACCCACCAGCTGTGAGTGCAGCAGCTGGGCAGAGGCAGAGCAGATGATACACAAGCCTCATCTCTGCTTCAATAATGCATGTGAAGAGCCTCCCTGAATCCCTCTGCGTAAACTTCACGGATCCTCTTGTGTTCCAATCAGTGAGGTTAATCTGATTGTACCCAAAGTGGTTCTAGCCTCCATATGAAGGGTAACACACTCCTCAACAGAATCTGATTCGTTAAAAACGCTACAATTCAGCCATGAGAAAATAATTTAAATTCTCCAATGCTGAATGTCAGAGATAAGAGGTTCTTGAGAATAAACAAAGTGTCCAGAAGGAATGACTGCTATTTCTTGCTGAATTGTACAGTACATTTGACTTCAAAAATATTGAACACTTACAGGCCAGCACTACAGGACCTAAGTGGTTTCCTTCCTCTCGGAGCTCATGAGCTGCAGGTAACAGCCAACAAAACACTACACATCAGTCTCTTCAGCTCTTTAAATGCCTAAAACTAACATTTTACCCTTACCAAAGGCTAAGTCTTCTGTTTTCCTTCTAGCCTCTTAAAAATGTTATCCATATGGAATTATTCCCTGTGTAGCTAATAAAATTCTCCATACACATGAGAATCCCTAATAGAAGCATCTTAACAACAGCTTGGAGTCTGCCACTGTTATATGAGTGATCATCAATGGGAAAAGGTTTCAATATGAATGAACTCCTGGCAAAAAATGAAAAGCAGCATTACACCTGCAGTTATGGTGGGGAAAACTCAGCCCAACTGCTACTGCCCAGCTCACTGCAACTACAGACAGTAAGAAACTCCCTCGTGCAAACAGCATAAATCAATTCCCATTCAAACCACCATTTTTAGAGTATGGTTTTGACTGTTCTTTTCTAAGTGTAAGAATCCACACACTACTGAACTCATGCTAAATCACAAGAAAAACAGTGGAATGTTACCTACACAGGAAAACACAACTTTCTCTCAAACTTAACTATTAGAATATACAAGGCTGTACACTGTACATACAGCATGTTATTAACTACACAAGGCTGCATTAATCTTTTATCTCAATACCTAATTTAAACACTGTTTGGCAAAATTAGGCTTAATTTGGGTTTGAAATTAAGTCATCATGCTCTGAACTAACTTCATACCAGAAAGTTCATGAAAATAACTTAAGTCACTTCAAGAGACTTGCCATTTTTGCGCGATGCCTTCTGTGCAGGAGGTGGCAGACAGGTCTGTGCTCTTGCCAGCTCAGGGTTGGCAGCCTTAGTCCCGTGATTAGCTTTTACTTTATCAGCCCAACTTACACCAGAAGGAGCCAGGCGTGTTGCAGAAATTGTCACCGTGGGGTTCCTAAATGAAAGTCACAGCTCTTTTTAGTGTCTCATCAAATAACATAACGGTTCATTAGAAAACTTTATCAGGATGCTCTCTCCCTAATCTTGGCATTCAACGATTGCGACTGAGAGCTAGTTCCAAAAAACTGGAACCTACTATAAGATACCAAGAAAAGCTTATCACAGTAAATCTTCACACAGCCTGATTTTTTCTTTCCTCGGGTTTAGAAAATTGTATTTGTAGTTCTTGAACACTAAAGCCTCAGCAGATTTCCCATCAGCAAAATCCCTATAAATTCAACCCAGGAAAACAATAAAGCTAACCACAGAGAGAAGGATGCAGCACTGAATTGGCAGGTGAGGTGCGGGGGTTGTTTGATCTTGTTTCTGCCAGGTAACTACCCTGACAGCCCATTACACCTTCCCAGCCACAGAAAAGTCAGAGAATAGAAAACTACTTTTGACATTTTAAGCTTGGTGCTTGATCACTTCTCTCGTTCTCCCAATTCCTCTTCATGAAAAATGAACACAATTTTCGTATTCATTTTCTCTGCAAGTGAGAATAATTGCTTGTATGACTTCATAAACAGCAAAACAATATATTGATTACTATAGAAAAACAGCCTATTCACGAACTCTGCTTCACATCAACCTTTGATTTAGCTTTAATAAACTTATGATCTGGTTTCATACCCAAAATTTAAACTCCTTCGAGCATTTGAAGTCACACTAATTCTATCTGTTGATGGACTTGGAATCACATGACGTCCCGGAGACATTTTCTTTACTTCCCAGGCTAATGAAGTAGGCCTGCAAAGTCAGGAAAGAAAAGTTTAAAAATAAAACTCACAATAATTACTCCTCTATCACCTTAAAGGAGAAAAGCACTGACAAATGCTAGAAAGTATCAATGACTACTGCTGAATTTATTCATAAATCTTAGCATTTTTTCCTACAATAAATCCCAACCATATTAGCCAGACCTCTATCAAAAATTATCTATAGTCTCAAAACTACAATGCTAATATTTGAAAGGTCAGTGTGGAACCAAACCAAGCAGTGAAAAGGCAAAGATGAGGGGCAGAACTGGGAATATCCCCTAGTTCTAATGACAGTAACAAAGCACATAAAAGCCCACAACCATTTAAGGGACCCCGTGTTTCCTCTCCTGTGTAACAGAGCGTTCAATACAGCTCAAACACTTCTCTGGTTAATGTAGGTATCAAGTATCTCCAGTGCATTAAAAAACCCTTAGAACTAACCAATTATATCACCATCCACCCCTCCTGTTATTCTCCCAACACACCAAACTGCCAGCAGCAACATTCACTGAGAAATGTCTATTTGCAGCGATAACTGAACAGGTTGATTTAACTGCCCCTAACAGCAAATGCTCTCACCCCAACAGGCATCATTTGAGGCAGAAGCCAGGGCAGCAGGTCCATGATGTATCTCACTGAAGCTGATGCTGGTTTCTTTTTCATTTTTAACTCTGGCTGCTGAAGCTATCTGATTACATGAAAACTACAACCACCATTTAGGACCCAGTGCTGGTGAAGACAGACTGAGAAAAGCACATAAATTATTTTTTAACTGGTTCCAGCACTACTAGCAGGATTAACAACCTACAATCACCTAATAAAACCACTCTGTCACATTTGGCCTATTTTTTGTCGCTGCCTAGGCAGATGTGTGATTGAACTAGAGGGTATCACTCCACACATACCACAGGTCTCACAAACTCAACCCTAGGCACAAACTTTGACAGCATAATCAGTATTACTTTTCTGATACTATACTTCCAGACCCTTTGCCATTTCCAGCACAGCTGTTCACTGATAACACTGCCACTGAGGATAAACTCCCCTCTTTCTCCTCAGATCAAATCTGTCCAAAAAGAAAATTTCCTTCCTGATGCCCCAGAGTGAGTATTAAAATTGGTCCTATTTACCAATCTCTACAAAGTTTATTATGAGACAGTATTTGGATGTAGATTAAAAAAAAATATATATATAAATTGAATTACCGGCTTTGAGCATCAGCTTTTTCCAGCTTCTCCTGGAGCTGTATCCAGTCAATCAATGCTTTGAAGTCCCTTACATAGTTATCAAGCATCATAAGGACTTCCTGAAAAGCAACCATTACATCAACCTTAGTAATTAAAAAACAACACGTCCTACCCTGCAATAAAGGAACTGAAAACAAAGTAGAGCATTTACTGATCTGTGGCATGCTCATGAAAATAAAACCAAGAAAAACCCTGAAAATGAAAAAGCGTAAGAGAGTCCTGGGATCCCTGCACTAGAAAAAATTAGTTCTTACACCTCTGAAGTTCATAAACCATACCCTGCTCTTACGGACTTCCACGTGTGCAGAAACTTCCAATGTCTGCTTGTACAAGTCCAGATTAATGACAGACATTCTGTTGTCCCTCGAGATTATCAGCACCATTATACCAATAAAACAGTTTTAATCAAAAAGACTCCCACGGCGACATTTGAGAGGTGAAAAGAGAAAGACCACAGCATTACACTTGGTTTATAAAATCACCATCTTTGACATAAACTCACTGAGAAATAAACAAGATGTTTGCAAGATGCAAAGTTTACATTGTTCTCTTCTCTGATGAGCACACTTTAACAAGTGAAAAAGTAATTAATTGCACATCCTTGTCTATGGAATAATTACCTGTCTAGACCTTACAAGTCCAATACCCAATCTTTCTTGACTACTACAAATCAATTAATTTTTTACTATTTTAAAAATTACTTCTGAACTACATGGAGCCACCCAAAAATTTACACACTTCTATGCGAATTAATCACAGAAAGCTCTATCACCAACATATTTTATGGCTTGAAAGATTCACCAGTTATCATAAAATAACAGAATTGGGAGGGACCTTAAGAGCAATCTAGTCCATCCCATAATTCCCGAGTAGGATGAAACATACGCCATCAGAAATGTCCACATGCTGGAGTTTTATTCAAAATATTGCAAAACCTTGATTAAGTATTTAGAATCCTGTAACTTACACCTTGGTCTTGAGAAAACAAAATTAACTTCTATGAAAAGACATATGAAATTAACTTGACTTTACTCTCTGTCAGGGAGAAACTGACAGAGACAATGCCAGTGGCAGAACAGCAGGGAACTAAAAGACTTGTTTCTGATTAAAATATCCTTAACTTTCAGAAATTTACTCTATCTACTGATTCCAAGCAAGATCAAATGTACAAGTTTAATAACTACAGTAGGTCAGATTACACCCAGAAACAATAAAAAATTAAAAGGTAAACTGGGGTCTTGCAGTCTTTACTCACACAATCCTGCTATTTTTTCACAAAAAGCAGAGCAAAAGACTGTATGACCAAACTCTCAGCTTTGTTCCCTGAGCAAACTACAGTATGACTTGTAGGGAAAGGAGCAATCCTTTACCACGCAGGAAGTAAGGAAATCACTTATATTCTGCATAGAAACTAAAAAATCATTTACTGAACGTGACAAAAACCCACCCAGTCCATCACAGCCAAGAGGCATGAAGCACCTTCTCAGCAGAGCTGGTGATCGCCCGAGGAAGCACGTGAATGCATTTCCACAGGAGATAGTTCAAAGTCATGCCAATCAGAAATAGAAGTTTTCATAACTACTCTTTCAAGGACAAGAAAAATATATACTGCACTCTATGATGGCAACATGCTGAGAGTAATAAAAATCCACAAATGAAGCTGGAATTCTGTGAAAACTTACATCAGCTTCACATGCTGTTTAAAATACAGACACCAGTTCACAGCATAAGGAAAAATGCTCAGGACAACGCGTTGCGATTTTGCAAATTCTCTGCTATGTCAAAGTTATTCCTGCTGGTATTAAGAAAAAATTTCAGCTCAAAGTAAAGCATTGTTACCTAGAAGTACTTTAGAAGTACTTAATTATAAATTAAGATCTATTGATTCTTAAGAGTACATCTACAAATTTTAACAATAACACTTTTAACACCGGGAAGAGTAAAATACTCTGCTACTACAGCACAGGTAACTAACGCACATTTTTGTTCATCTTTATTTTAATTGTTCTTTTAATACAGAAAGGACCTCTAACGTGTGCAAAAAGCTTTGCATATAAAATTATATTGATGATCATTCATTTTGTTTAACACAAACGCAAGTTTGAAATTTAGCTTCAGTATTCATGTAAGTATCTGTCTAACTGGTGGGTATGACAGATCTAGAGCACATGCTGGCTGGTACAAGGGAAAAGTCACAAGCAAGTCAAACACAAGGGAAATCACACAGAATGCCACTGCTGATGTAAAGTTGTTCTTTATTTTGAAATATTCCACAAAAAAAAGCCAACCAAAAAAATATAAATAAATCTTTCTTACAAGGCAGCTGGTTTACACCACCAACGTCATTCTTGAGTAAAGTCTGCTAGAAGAAAGGAACAAGTCAAGTATTTTAGCCAGTCCTCTTTTCAGTTTCACTAATAAAATTTCAGTTTTCTAATTCAATTCACGTCCATTTAGGTTAGCCCACACTAACTCGTGCTGACTGTTACTAACAATAAAAGCATAGAAAGAAAATTTAATTCTGAATCATTTACTTCTCAAGTCTGCCACCGAGAGATTCCTCACAAAAAAAAAAACCCAAACCAATAAAACTGAACACAAGTTACATTTCTGAAGTTAGTTGGCACAGGGAAAAAAATACAATAAATGGCTTAACCTATTTTAAGGAATGTTTAGCTACACATTATCAGAACTGATCAGAGCAGAACCGTGCAGCTGTAACCCGAGTCATGTTTTACGAACAAGGGAACACAAACAAGACAAGCAGCTGGAGCGGCCCCATACTCACTGATGCACATCTTTCTCCCTAAAGCTATGAGGGCCATTTTGTCAGGCAGGATGAAGCAGAACAAAAGTGGCTCTGAAAGCGCCGTTACAGGCACCCAGATAACTACATATAGATGTACAGCTAAAATTACCAATTAGTTTACCAATTGGCTGCAACAGATTCGATTGGTTTGTAATTAATTCTAGTTCCTGGCGCATACAGCAGGAGGGTTGGCGCCATCCCTTTGTCCTCCTGACACACAATCCTGGTGTGCAGGGCTCTGGGGTCCTGGACATCAATACAGCTCTCCAGCTCACCTCCCGTCCCTGGCGTAGCAGATATACCCTCTGGTGCTGAAGCAGTGGAAACTTGTACCACTTGAGAAGGTGCTGACAAAAAGGAACCTTTATGGGGTAGGCTACGGCTGCACGAGAGTCAAACCAATTTTAAATCCCATTATTTTTCAAGGTCATATCCACCCTATACGATTTTTAAAGAGCCAGTTCAAACTAAAAAAGAAAGCAATACTGTTAAAAAACAACACCTGAAGGAAAATCAGTGGCATAAAACTAAAACCACTCACAATACTGCTCCTGTTTCTTTCTCCCCTCTGTTCAGTACTCTGATCAATAGAGTCCTGCACATCAAAAAGCTCCTTTTGTGCTTTTCTTTCTTTTTTTGGGCTCCCAGTCATTACTTTGGTTTCTGTGGATTTATCTTGAAGTTACACTTCTAGTCTCTTCGACTGGGTGATGATATTAATTACTTTGCAATCAAAAAGGATCTCTATAAATACAGCAGCTGTATCAAAATAATCCTACATTCCTGAATCAGGACAATCCTGACTTGGGTCCTACATAAGCCTACTACAATCCTTAAAAACAGACGTTCACTTTGTTTGGAAATCCCATAACAACTTTGAAAAGTCATCTTCTTCGTTACTATCCCACTCTCAAACATGGAGGAGGAAAACAGGGAAGCAGGGAAGATTGTACGTTTTTAAGGCTACTACAATTCAAAATAGTAGAATCCAGTCAGAAAAATTAACTCGGTCACCACATCCGTACTTCAGCTTATTCTCAAGGCTAGAAATGTGTGCTTTATTTTACAAACTCTGCATACTTTAAACTGTTTCATTATCTACAACAAACACTTAATTTAGAATATTTACCAAAAGAACCTTCTTTTTCTTGCACTGCAGTACATTTTTAGCAGGCAACCTCAGTTCCTCCTTTCTTTAAAATTTACGGTTTCAAGGTTAACGGGGTGTTTCAGTAATTTGACACAAAAACTGCTTCAAAAATTTCCTTGTAGCCTTTTCCATTCAGCTGAATTACAAACGCTTAGAGCCAGCTCTGGCTTAGGTTGAACAAAGGTGATTGCCAAGGCAGTCCTTCCGGCTTTGGGAAGGCATGAAAGGAAGCAGCTCCTCCAGCCAAGGGACAGAGAGGAGTAAACCAGAATAATTCTCCAGTAACTGAAGTTCTCCCAACTGGTATGCCTTGTCAAATGCTCTCACACTAGCCTTGCAGAAGCCACTAAGCAGCAAACTCTAGATAGTAAAGCTGCAGAAACACACAGCCTCTCAGATCCAAGTGCTAAATGCCCCATTACCTGGTGCGTGTTTGTTTCCCACTGGCTCTCCCACACCACGACAGCCACAATCCATTCTCAGCCAGGGATGTGCTCCTGAGGAACATAAGTACTGAGTACATAAGTACTGAGTACATTTTTTCCATAAGAAAAAATGTTGTGCTTGGGGGGCACATGCAGGGATTTAATCACACAATTTATTTACACAAAAAATGTAAAAACGTATCTATGTGATGTGAAGAATGGAGGGGCAGAGCAGGGTTAGCCAGTCTGCCAACTGGGAGAGATGATGGCTTTTTAAGGTAGATTACCAAAGACCTCATCCACTTCCATCTGTGAAACCCAATGTCCAATCATTACCCTGTTTTCCTCTCCTTCACTATTGACAGATGATGACAACAACGAAAATCTAAATGTCTAAAAAGAGGCAGGAGAAAGGATCACAAAAGAGATTTTCAGCTGGCACTGGCACAATACAGCCACAAGGTATATATTTATAAAGAGACATGAACAGACTCTTCCTAAACATCTCAAAATTCAAACATCGAAGGCATGTACCTTTTGTAACTGATGATAACAGCACAAATTCTCTCCTAAATAGCCTTAAGTATCAAACCCTGATTCCGTAGTTTTCCTTCCCTGGATCCAGGTACTTTTCACATTTGTAAAACTGAAAATTTTGAGGAAAAAAATAATAATCAAAACTTATAATCCAAATAAGTAAAATGGACAGAGTTGCACTGGCTCCTATCAGTGGGAATACAAGTAAGATCCTGTTTGGATCAACTTGACTGTTCTACCCGATTATCACGGATTTCATTTGCAGTGAAGTTAGGCAAATCTTGCTTTTTCTACCTTCAGTTTCAACACGTTTAGATACAGTTTTATTTCCTTGTCTGTCTCAAAAGGCAGCAATCAGCCTGGATGACCATGGGTCCCAGTCTGCAGGCAGAGATTGAAATCATCAGAATTAGCACAGCCAGAACCCAAAGCAGCCTTCACAGGGCACTCTCAGCATGAGACACAAACGAAGCAAGTTCCTCTCTCCTTCTGGGAGGCCTTCAATCAACTCAGACTCTCTCACAGATATCACCCTGATTGGAAGGCATTACCTAAAGTTGTTTCAGCTGGTTCTCTTGCATAAAACATCATGCAACATGTCAAATCTTTCAAGGGGAAGGCTTTAAAGAATCCTGTGCTGCCTGTGAGGATCAGGAACAACAGAACTTCATTGCTGAATTTTGCATTTTATAAGAGGGAATAAGAATCTCAAGCAGAATGAACTATACTGAAGGTCAACTGATTTAAAAACGTATCTGTAAGCACCAGAAACAAGGAGAGAAAATTCCCTCTGCCAAAACCTTATAAAAATAAATAAATTTCCATCAAATAGGTGGAAAAAGGTTGTACAAGCATTAAGTACAAACAGCAACTTTAAAATAATATAGAACTAAATTTTCACATCATAAAATTCATTTTTTGAAAGAAAAAAAAACAAAACCAAAACCAACCATAAAACCCAACGATTATATTTAAAGTAGCTTGAGATTCTTCTGAGACTTACTGTAGCCTTAGCTGTTGGATTCATTGCTCAAACTCTACCCATAAGAGTTTTATATATGTGTGGTATAGTGTCTCTTTTTTCATATACACACACACACACATATATATATAAATATAAATAAATAAACTCAGTTGCTGAGACACTGGAAGACCATGAAAGAACAGCAGCAGAAGACATTTCTCTGTTGCATTAACCGAAATTCCATTGGCTGGAATTCCAAAGCTGGGTGTAGAATCTGCCTTCCTTCATCCACAAATAGTTTTGGACTCTAACTCCTTTTAGCATACAGAAAGGGCTTTAAGGCATCACCAGTCCTTTTCCGCCTCAGCTCACCACCCAAAACTAGGAAATACTAGGTAATACAACATTCCTATAAACATCAGACACACAGTGTAATTTTTATATATATAGAATATCCATAAAATCTGCATTTTGAAATGCTGGAGGTTATAGCCAAAACTATTAGACTATAATCTCTACCACTATGGCACCAATTAATTTGTGTACAGTAAACTGATGCTTAAAGTTGAGAGTCCTTTGTTTAGCTTAGAAATAATTCAACCATGTTCATTATACCTCCATATACCAAGCATCAAAGCTGTACCTATATATCTATATATCTCTACACATGATTTGAGAGTTCTCAATTCCAAATCAATAGCAAAATACCAACTTGAGCAGTGCCCAAAGCTGAGAGAAAATACACACAGCCACCGATCCTCTTACACACGTTCCCACTGTTTGTATCCCCACCACAAGCCTTTCGTCTGCAGTTTCAACCACAACCAGCCACCAGAGCCCTTTCCCATTTGGGAGCATCAAACATTATCTTCAGTGACAACGCAATCAATAAAAGTATAGCAACTTGTAAGAATACAAGAGAGTAAAAGGTACAAAATCAAAAAGAAACAGTTTTATACCAGATTAATACACAGGTTTTAAAAGCCAGAAGTTGTCATATTTTTATTTACACGGGTCTTCTTTTAATACTATCTTTATACAACTAAAATGTTTAAACAGAACAGCATACAACCATTTAACCAAGACATAAGTTTGGGAAGGTATCACATAAAAAGCTGGAGTCTGGATTAAGGAAGTTTTTGATAACAAGGATTTCTCTTAATAAAAAGGATTTTTCACAATCCCACTTTAAAAAATGAAAGAAAAAAAAAAAGAAAAAAACATCCTAACTTAACAGTTTAACCACTTTGGACCCTTACACAGTATTGTTTCAACATACATCCAGCAGTAAAAATAAAAATAGTACTTCATGGAAAGACCTAACTGGGTATTTATCAAGAGTAACCATCATCATTTACCAGCAGCCTTTACAGGAAAATCTCAGAGACGACAGCGCAAACGCGTACTGCAACTACATAAGTGCCAATAAGGTTCTTTTTGTGCTGAGAAGGAAAGATCTTTTAGGAGGTAAAAGCACCATGAATGTTACATAAGTTTCACAACACATGACACTGGACTCCCCTGTTTACTCCTTTTTGGTTTTTTCCACCCCCGTTTTGCAAACGAGTAATCTGATACGCACAGATACATACATCACTGTCAAGCTGCTACTAAAATGAAGAGTTTTCACTTAGGCTATGGAATATCTCCATCCCAGAACAGATCGAGTAGCATGATTAAAATGCTGAATGATATCTAACCCCCCAAATATGTGATAATGATACAAATATGCTCCTGTTCTTTCAGTCGCAAAAGTTTAAAATGGTAATCTAATTACAAGGCAAGGCTGACTGATTTTCTTAAACCTAAAAATTCTCCAGAGAAGTTTCCTGAGCAGGAAGACAGTTCAGTAAGAAAATGTGAAACTGTGTTAGACCAACCAGCAGTCTGGAAGCCCCTAGCTACTGTTGGGTTTTCAAACCTGCTTTCAATGAAATGTATTTGTACGCTAATCTCAAAGCCAATTTGGCCGTGTCTGATTACAGCAGAAAACTAGATGCATATGATAGGAAAAAAGAGTTTACTTAAATTGATATATGTAATTTTTTACAGTGATTAGATAATCATTTCCAGAACATGTTGAACTTTCAGCCATGTTTAATATGAAAACAGAAGCCGTATCTTTAACATTTCTTTTATAATGTATTCTTCTGGCTTCTCTTAATATTTGCACTCAATTACATTTCTAAAGAAGGAGTGATTTTTACTAAATGACAATGGCCTTTCTACAGATTTACTAGAAAAGCATCACAAAACAGATGCACAAGCTATTACAAACACAGGTTAATTTTAATTAAGAAGCATGCTTTACAGTGACATCCCAAGCAGACATTATCTACCCTTGACCATGAAGCACTTGCTTAACACCAGAGAGAACCAGAAGAGCGATACCCATCACTGCAAAGAGGGAGCAATGTGTAATTCACTCACTTGTCAGGAAGCAAACAAATGAGAAAAAAGCTGAATCACAACAGTGCCACCTACAGCAGGAAACACTACAGGGGGAAAAAATAAACTGGTCTTCAGCCAGAAAATTAATAAGAACTCAATAAGCAAAATCTGATTTCATCAGAAAACTGAGATCTAATAACATTACGTACATCACTGCAAGTTTTAAACACTTCAAAAAATCAGTCACAGCCTAAAATGAAAGAACCTAAACAAATATGCCATCAATTTTCCTGTTTAAAAGGCTTCATTAAATACAAATCAAACAGTAACGTGTTTCTGAAATTCTAATTCCTCATTTGGCTTTTCAGTAAAGCATTAAAAAAGCAGGATAAGAGCCGTGTGACACCAGGCACAGATGAGCTGGAGCCTTACCTTGCACTCCACCACGCTCTGATCCGACTCACACGTGACGTAGATTTCATCAACCGCCCGCCTGAGGTTGTCAAAGAGAAATGCCCAGTATCGAGCTCGCAGATCAACTTTTCGTGGCTGTCTTGTTTTCGTTGGGCTTTTGTCAAAGTTTTTATCTCCAGCTGTTGCTGCTGTTAATTTACAGTCTATGGCAGTGTTCTGAAAAAACAAGATACAGAGGAAAACAACAAAAATGGTAAGGGGTTGGGTTTCTGCGCAACGCATTTTTTCAGCATATTCAAACATTTGTAAAGAAGAAATTTTTCACTGAAGGCAACATCATCCCACTCACTTGAGCTTTTTAAAACTCACTTTCTTATTTTAAATTTAGGCAGAACTAGATTTTGTTTCATTGACATTTACAACCCAACTTTCACATTGCACAACAGTACAAGATATTCTGCCTCTCAGCACTAATTACACATTCTGTGCTACTTACTCTGACAAGCATATGCATCCAGAGGTGAAAATAACATTTTACTAATAATCAGGCAGCCAATATTCCATCACACTTAAATTCTATTACCAAGACATTACACACGACTTTATCATCTTTAAAGCCTCATCCTAGTGTCTGAGCATTAATGCCAGAGAAATGCTGATGTGGGCAGCCCTTTGATGGATATGTTACAACTCCTCTGCAGAGGAGATGCCAGCAAGCACTGAACTAGCTACAGCAGGGAGCTTTCACACAGCAGAAGACCACTTGGACCAAGACTTCCACTCAGCATACTGCTGACATCACAAGCTCAAACCAACCCAATGGAAGGGCTGTGCCAATGATTCAAGTCATTCCCACTTACTGCTGAAAGTGTTCTTGTGCTGGTTTAAGCTGTAATTCAGCAGCTTCAACTGCAACAAATCTGTTTTGATGTTCAGCATTAATATGCAGCACCGCTTTGCTGCACAGACACAGAGCACTGCCAACATGCTCAGTGTGATGGGAGCAGAGGGAGAACATCCAACTGTCCCTACAACCGCCGGCACAGGCAGGAATCACTACATACCTACTGGGACGAGCTGCTATGTCACCTCAGTGTTATGGACCTGGTGACCTTGTGCATTCAGCTTAGCCACACACATGGGAATACGTCTCCTTGACAGATCCACTGTCACTGATCTGCACAGGATATTTCAAGGGATTCTGAGGCATGCCCATTTGGCTGAAAACACCGCATTAGCAGCGCCTGGCCCCATGGCAGTGTCCTTAACTGGAAATTCTGTCCCGCAAGAGAAACAGAAAACAAATAGAAAAGCCCTGCCACAGTGCTGTCAAGATGCTCTCACACATGTTTTGTGTTCAGATTCTACTTTTTCTGTAAGAAGGGGAAGAATAGGAACCTAATTTACTACAATCACACTATCATCTCTGCTATCCTCACACGTATCTCGGAACGCTCTGAGCATACTCCCAGGTGAACCGCAGCCAATGCATGCAGGAGAGACATCCTCAGAAAAGATGCATGTCATAACCAATTAACAGGAATTTCAGAAGGGTTTCATATGTCAGAGTATTTCATATTTTTTATTCTACAGCCTAAGTGTCACCTCTTAAAGAACAGCCTGGAGAAAAGATGCTCCTCAGCTGAGACTCTGTATACAAACCTTTGAAGGAGAGCTTACACTGGCTAATTTACAGCTCCTTTAATACACACTTTATGACAACACAACCTGAACTACAGAGTCATAAAAAGCTGTATTAGAACAACTGTGCTGCCTTTTGCTGCCTGGATTTATAACATGTGACCTTACTAAAGCAACTACTTTTCTACTCATTCAGCTAATATTGTTGATATAAAGGATCAGTTGTTTTGGAACAGGAACCACTCATAATTCCCTCTATTTGAAAAAACACATTTCCAAATGTATCTTTATGACAGCATCATGGAATATGTTTTGATATCTAGCGGTAAATGTTTTCCACCTACTGCATCTTTGTCATCCATTTATCATCTCTTTTATATGTCATCCATATTTTAATTAGGAAAACAGCCCATTGAACCATGGTAACTCCTGCAAGTTGAAGCAGTTCCATTACCCCTGTGAGCAGACTTCCCGCATCTAAGTAAAACCTAAGCCACATTTAGTTACTCATATTCCAGCACAAATCTGAAAGGACGCAAACCCCTAAACTACCAAATTTCTTGAACACTTACAGGAAGAATATCCTGTGTCACTTTACTGAGCAGCACTTCCCTTAAATTAACTTCTGAATACTTCTGTTTGAAACATGTATGCTTTAAAAATGCAATGGACACACAGCTTTATATACACATCAGAGATATGGATATAAACATTTTATGGTGTAAATTTTATGCCATAATAAAAAAAATGAGCAGGTACCTGTTTTGCAGTCTTGTGTGTTCCTTGAGTCACCCTCTTTGTTTTTCCACCAGCCTGCCATTTGGATTTTCCTGTGGGAGAAGCAACTGTTTTAATCAACAACGATTTCAATTAGATAGAGCATTCTAAAATGCACATATCTCATCTTGCAATGTACCGACGTGGGCACGATTTATGAGTTAAGAGGTCTGTAAAGTTGTCTTTTCCAAATACACATTCTATGGGTCAGAATGTGGATAATGCCAGAAGACACAGAGGAAATGAAAAAAATTACAAAGAAAGGCAACAATTACAGACTTCATAAAACAAAGATAACCCCCCTTTAAGTGCTCAACGCCTCTGAAAAATCACATCATTACAATCCACATAAAAAAATCTGAGACTAGTTTTCTACACAGATTAAAAAATAACAGTCTGCTCTTGAATGACTGTTCAATCAGATATTACTGAATTAAAACAAAGAGTATCTTTCTTAGGAAAACCAAATGTAATAATTTAGTTTTTCTCAAACCTTTCAAAACATCCTAACAGTAGATTTTGGTATTTTCTGCCAAGAAAGATGGGAAAAAACAGAACTTAGGAACTGATCTAATTCACCTACATTTAGGTAGGCAAAGAAAGAGAGATCAACATTCACAGAGCGTAAGTCAGTCCCCTGAAAATCTGGAATGCCTTCTCAAATGTACCTGTCTCCCTCCACCGCTTATATGAAGTGACTTTAGCAAAATCAGTTGAAATCAGTTGATTTCCAAAAAAAAATCCAAAATCAGTTGAAATTCCCACAGTCAGAAAGGATGATTTCAGGTCTCAGCGCTGCTGTGGTAGAGGCAATGTCTTAACTGATTAAGAGTTATCTTTGCACAGACAAATTCATGTTAGCCTAGACCTACCTGGTATGTTTACGTTTAACTGCTGAGATTTGCTATGGGGTAATTAAAAAAAATATATATATTTAAAGTTTTATTCCTCCAATTGATTATCTACCTTGCATAACACGAGACTCACAGGATCCAATTACCAAAAAATGTAAGCAAGTTAAGACAAAATACTACAGCAAGACTACTCCCTAGCACAGATTACATCTAAGTGAAAGTTTCAAGATTATTTAGGTGGATGAAGCCAAGCAAATAAACGCATTAGTTGAATACAGTTCCTTCCTAGAGCACAGAGATCATTCTTGAATTTCAGAATTGTCCAGTTGAGTTTTTAACAGTTCTCAGGCCAAACGCCCTAACACAGCCCAGCTGTTATGCATTGCTCTGGTTATGTAAAGCAGCTGCAAACCTGTCTTAATCAAGCAGTTGTACAGCTGGTTTGCATCACTGGCTACGCCAGGGAACAAGACCTTTCATTTTAAAACAAATTAAAAATTATTTGCTTGATAATTCATTTTTAAAATGCTACATTAGCCAACACAACAGGTACAAATTAATATATTGAAGTCAATTTAGCAGCATTCAGGAAAAAAATTGATTCAGCTACTGTATGTATAAAAACTTCTTATTCACTAAAAAACTTCAGCTGCAGGTCAGTTCCATGTCAGAACTACACCTGAAATATTTCAAGTACCAAAATTTCTCTTCTGACGTGATTTACATTCTGCAAAGACAAGATTCTGAATGCATGGGCATACAGAAAAGACTTACAAACAAATATAGGTATGTTAAAATTAAAAAAGAGCAGATGAACACACGCAAAAAACGCTGCAGTCTCTTTAGATTCTACAAAACCAGAACACTAATCCAGCACCTGAGAACTGAGAAATGCCTGAACAAGTCCCCTGCAAAGACAAAAGCACATTTTCAGGCACTTTTTATACAAGGCATACATTTAGAAAAGGAAAAACTTACGTAAATACCAGGTTTTGCAAAATTAAAGCCAAATAGTGTGGCAAGGACTAATTTTTTATTAAGTTGTATGGGCCAAAAAGTTTTGATTTCACCAGCACCCACATTTCCAAGCTTTATTATTCTCTTTCTTCTAATAAGCGCCTCTGGTTACTAAAAGACATCTTCCCTTCTGCTTTTGTCCTTTTATATTCACAAGTCGTGAGAACACACGAGCGCTGCTCAATGGTTCTGTGGATGTTCAGTGACTATGGGTCTGTAACTACAACACGAGCATTGCCATGAGACGTGCAGGCACTCAATGACACAGGAAGGGCATTGCCTACCAGAAATGCACAGAATTTTAAAGAAAGAACAGTAACTGACCAAAGATGATCACCTCATTAGCTATGAAGTTGCCAATGTGAAATATAAAAAGTAGAAAACTTTTGCAGCATTCAAGGACCTGCAGTCGTATTTCACACTTGAAGTCCATTTCCTCTCTGTCTGGCAATTAAATACGAAACTCAGGGAGTTCATGATTTGTGAAGACTTCCTGTCACAAAAAGCTGAGGTGCTAATAGCTCCAAAAAAGCGCCACTGATAAAACTATTTTCAAAAGCCATCTTTTATACCAACAGTCTCAAAAATCACCCCTCTCATCTCTCTCTTTTGGATACTTTTACTATGAGAAATGTGGGAATCATCTTGAAACTTACTAATTAATAGCAGTTCTCGTTTCTGTCTTCACTATGGCAGAGATCAACTGCATATAGTATTTCAGGGCCTTTGACACTCTTGATTATCAGACCCTTCAGCAGGAATGATAACAATTTTTGCTTGTACTTCTTTTCAACTTCTTGACTGAGCCTGGGGATACTGCAGGGTAAACATTCTGTTGTTTTCCTCCTGTTCTGATACACAGGGTGATAAACCTAATCTGTCACGTGTCTTCTTCCACGTTATCTATAAAACCTGTAAGACAGTCAGGCTCTGTTACAGAGCCATTGCTCAATACATACAGCCAGTCTGCACCCCAGAATCTCTTACTAGCCACAGCTGGGGCTTGGATAAGATCTGGTTGCCTAAATCTCATTTAAAGTAAGTCAGAGGCATCTGCCTGGGGGAAGCAATCAGATGAGACTGATTATTTTTGAGCCCTTAACTGAGGAAGTGTATTGAAGTTTCTAATATTATTACAACTTAGTTATTTTTAAAAGTTTGTACAGCAGTATTAGATATGCTTTTCCCAACTGTACAACGCTAAGCATCTATAGTGACTGCCTTCAAGCATGGATATAACCAGAATTCTCTGGTTTTCCACCTCCAGACTGAATTACAGCAATATATTTTGCACAAAATTACTTGTACAAGACACTGACACTGTCTCATCCAAGATACAACAGCTGTGTATTCACATACCATGGGTGCCCATTAATTTCAGTGAAATTCAAGGTTTGAAACTCAGAAGCCTAATAAAAATACCTTTCCCTTCATGTTCTATTCAGCCAGTTACAATCAGACCCAATGCTGCTAGGGCTTACACACAATGTTTTCAGTCATGACTCTTACAACTTCCCTACCTGGCCAAAGAGAGCCAAGTTTCCTGACTTTCATCATATCCCACATAAAAAATGTACTCCATCAGGCTCTTGCTAAAGGAGTAGATTATACTGCAGGCTCCCCAAAATGTGCCAGGTACCTTTCAACCAGTAAAATGTTTCCTTACCCTGAAATGCTTCATCTGCAAATGAATTCTATATGGCAAGAGCCCAAATGATTTTAAATAAATAGGAAATAAGAAGGGAACAGTTACAAATACAAGATTTTCCATTTTTTTCAACACATCTATTAAGGTTCCAAAGGTACCTTACCTTCTATTTAACATTTATATGTCAAGCCTCTGAATGTCTTAACTGTTGCTAATACCATAGCTGAAATTTTGTAATAAAATTTGCATGTAGTGCCTATCTACATGCAGTGCATCAAATTTCATGCCAGGCATATATAATAATTACAAAGCAAAGAATTCTGAAAACCTCTATTAGAATGATCACAGCCTTCCAAGGTAGGCAAAATCAAAGTGACTGCAACAGGCAGTGGTCATAGGTTTGGAACGCAAATTTAATTCTGGAGACAGAATATCAGACTAGTGAATTTTTCACAGTTAAAGACTCTCCTCCTAGGACACAAAGTCAACTGTACTGTTGTTGTGGTTTCGGCCAAATTTACCAAAACCAGGCTGACAGATGGCCGGCCCTTCCTCCCCCCGAAAAGAAAGGAAAGGAAGGGATAAGAGATTTAGGAGTTTAGAATGAACTAAACTACTTCAATGAAGTATTAATACTAAAATTAAAGTAAGAAGAAAATAATGAAATAGGCCCAGTATATACAAAGCCATTTCAAGTTCCCACGATAACGACCACGTCACCAGCAGGCATCGGGAAAAGTCCCAGAACAGAGTCAGTGACTGTCAGGAGCTGGATTCCAGATCTAGAGTCAGGAACACTCGGACTGGGGTCAAAGGCAGGCAAACAGGCAGGGTCCTCGGATGTCAGCCATCGAAGGAAGAGAGTTGACCCTTTGATCCCTCAGCTTTTATACTGAGCATGATGCGGATGGGATGGAACACCCCAGCTGGTCAGTTCTGGGTCCCTTGTCCTGACCCCTCCTCCCCACAGGTCTGACCCCTCAATGCTTTTCCACTTCCGACCCTCCAAGGGGGCAAGTAACGAAATTCCCTGCCCTTTGTTGTTCCAGCAATAAGGATAAGCAAGGGCCTCCCTGCACACAATCCCTTGGTGTCATCAGCTCTTATCACTGTGAGAGTGAACAGTTCTCTGAACAGTGTGCCGTTAATTTCAGAGTTTAGTTCGTTAGAAGAGGCCCAGCTAAAAAAGTAAAATTGTAAAACAGAAAATGAGTTCATTTTACCTCAAACCAGGACAACTGTAAATTAGTCTACCCAACACAATCTGCTGTATGTTAAAGAATTCTCTGAAGGAGTATTTTAATGGCAATAGTTGAAATGTGTTAACAGTGACAATCTCTTCTCGACCACTGCCACTATGTCCCGAGATTTTCTGGTGCCACTGATCTATATCCATAACTGTAATTTCAGATCCGACATAACAAGAGCGCATGCTGCTCCAAAACACGTAACACAGTGCCAACTGTAATTTCAGAAATCCCTCTTCTTTTTCAGGAAATATTCGTTATTGCCAGGAACTACTGATTTCCATTAAGGAATCTGAAGGTTTTGATTGCAATTCTCTTCATTATTGTTCTTTTACCTCCATATAAAATACACAGGTCTTTCCGAGGAAAAGTTAAATGGTAAGAAGGACACAAGGATACCATTCTTGAAGGAAAAAGAAACGATACAAACTAAAAAAATGAGTCCAGCACTTTAATTTATCAACCCTCTATAGCACTACCACTAGTAATTGCAAATGCCCATAATTTCACTGTTTCTGCAGAAAAAAATATCTCAAAATGAATAACAGTATATAATATAAAATGTTAACTCATACACTGTTGCTGCCAAAGTAATACCTCTAAAAATTATGAGCAGAAGAAACTGCCCAAACACAAATTTCTGCTTTGTACAGAAGAGTTGCAGGATCAGCTCAGGCCACCTGAACCTTTGGCCTGATTATCACAACCCCTAAACGAGCTACAACTGTCCTAATTCATATCATTGCCGCATCACTCCTCAGGGACAAAACAGATATTGAAAGACCAGCATGAAATGAATCAGAGCTCACTGACACCAGCACACATACCCTCTCTGCCAAGACAAGGGTCAAGAGATAAAGGATCTGGCTCTGCCAGAATTTCATTAGCCACAAGTTCCTTTCCACAGGCAATTATCATCAGATTCTTTATGTTATGCAAAAAGGTCTGGCTATGACTTAATGACAAATTTTTAAAAAGAAAGCACCAGCGACAGAAAGTTTAAAAATTGTAATAGTGTTAATACAACCAAAAGGAGGAAACCAATGTAGCTACTTGGATTTTACTTTCCATACATAATAACTATCTAATGAAGGCTAAAAATTCACTTTCACATACATTCTTCATGAAGAAGAGTGACAGTTTAAGCAAGTCAAAGACAGTTTAAATTTTGCACTAACTTGTTTCAAATATAGGGTTAATGATCTTGTAACCTAGTGTCCCGGTTTGAGTGACACAGGACTCATTTATCTTCTACTGTCTGGAAAAAAAACACTTTCGGAAAAGACTCCAGTGTCTGAATTTGTGAAAATATTTACTTTATAGTCAGTTATAGGATGTGGGTTTCAGGGCCTCAGTGTTTCTGAGCTCACCAGGTGCAGGGATGAGGAGAGGCAAGACCTGGGTACTTGACCCAAACTGGCCAACAGAATTATTTACCATTAATGCTACATTCAGTATAAATCAGGACTTTTAGACACTCCTGCCTAGGTCTTAAAAGCAGCAGCACCTGCACAGGGACATGTAAGATACAAAAATACTTGAGATAAAATCCTCAAAACCAGCACTCTGACATGTGGAACAGCTTGAGCAGTATAAAACTTCCAAGTCAATTCCTGGTTCCTTAAGTCATCATACCACAAGAGAATATTCCAACAGTAACAAAACTGTTCTGAGGACCTGCATTATGGAAAACTGTCCCCACATACCCACTTCCTCAAAGATTCTTCACAGATGTTTACCAAAGACTGAAACAACTACCAGAAGAGACTTCCAAACATTTGTTTCAGAGTACAGAAAGCAATTTGTTGGACTGTTCTAAGCCATCCCTACAATTCTAAATTCCCAAGTTCCATGACATGAATTTCAGACAACATTATTATATTACATGAGTATCTTGATAATATTAGCAAGCCAGAACAGTGTTTAAATGCTGCTTACAGACAAACTGAAAACAGTTTTCAATCTGTCACTGTGAAGGTTTTACAAAGTGATCTGTCAACTGCAGGGTACGTTTTGGAAAAAAAAAGCTTTAAAATTATACTACGTATGCCAAACATAACAGTTTATTTTTTTATAGAGAAATTATATGTAAGAAACATATTTCCAAGCGAGCACCTCCAGTGGACAAAGGGGCAGACTGCTGAATACGTACCATCGTCCTCTTTGTTCTCCAGTGGAACACTCCATGCAATCAGGTTCCTTGCTGTACGTCCCTCTTCTGCAACTATTTTCCTCACTTTGTCATGGCTATTAGAGCGTTGGAAAGAAGCCTGAAAACAAGAAATACAGGGATGGAAAAAAAAAATATATATAAATTATTCTTTCTTTATTAATTTCATGCAATACGTGCTTAAATTGCCCGAAGAGGGGTGCCTGGGTACTGAATTTTCCTCAAATACCCAAACCAGGTGTATATATTCATTTTCACAACCATTTTTCTGCATGATAAACAGACTGATTCATCAACATGGTATGGAAGTTACTACCCAGCCATCAGTATGGGATGTCAACACCACTCATTTTTAATCTCCATTTAGCTGATTGTCAATGCTGCTAGAGCATCACAGTAGACTTCACAAACATCTTAATTACCCTGTGTTAATTAGAACTAATCACTCAACATAAAAGCTCCATGAGACCAAAATACATGTGTTAATTGACTGTAGAGAGACTGGAGAATGGCACAGGATTATCAGAACTGTCTGAAATGTCTAGAAAACCCACCTCTCTTTCATTGAAAGAACAAGAACTCTGAAAACATTTCCTAGCAACTAAAGTTAGCTGTTATTACTGTTACTCTTCAAAGACAGAATGAGAGGCACTGAGGATGACCTTCATTTACAAAGCCAAACTACATACTGTAATACTAAATTTATGTACTGTGATAGCACAGAACTGCTGACCAAGTTATCTTTAAACACCGACAAACCTAACCACAAAGTTGTTGCATAAATCTAAACATTATTTTAGGCACGAACAGACTGATTTTCTAGAGCAGTAAGCAGAAGACACATTTTTCCTCTTTTTGTTCTTACCACCCTAAGACTCAAGCCTGCAATCACTGTTTTATAGTACTAGTACACCTTTCAAAAGCAAACACAGTAAAAACGATACTGCAGATGGGCTATAATTTATTGAGGTGGTAGGAAGAATAACAAAAACGAGGAACTGCGTTGAGTTCAATGCTTATACAATAGTATTTAACTTGGGTCTCTCTCATCCAGATGTCCTCAACTGCTTGTTTCAAAGCCACAGTGTGCCATCTAGCGCTCCACAGACCTACCTAGAGATATCACCCTGTAATGTAACGAAAACAAAGGAAAAAATGGCACTACTAAATAAGTGAACTTTTGGAAAACCTAATGAAATAAATAAAGCTAATTATATATTTTGGCCCAAAGAAAGCAAAGCAAAGCACGTAAAAAAACAGGATCTGTACTAAAGTGGTTCTAGTCTATCTTTATTCCATAGAATTATTTGCCTATTCTTGATAGGAATTTTTAGTGAGAATGACTATTTCTGCTGAATCAAGTTTGCTTTGGGGTTTTAATTCCTTGTTGCTTAACAATACACTTTCCACCACTAAGAGTTAAAGATCCATGGACATCACTAAAGTGTTTTTAAAACCATTACAATTACTGTATAAACTCCCAACGCAAATACCTGTGGTAGCTTACATCAGAAGACAGACAAATAATTTTAACTTGGTCTTCTTATGTATAAACATATTGCTGTAAAAAACCCCAGCAGTTTAATCCATTGCATTCTCAAAGAAAATTAATCCAGTTCTAAACTCTGCTGCTTCAAAGAAAACAACTCCACTAGACTAACCAAACACTACAGTCCTACACCGGAGCACAGGCTGGATGAAAAAAAGTTTGAAGTAGGAATCAGCTGAAACAAATGTCCTAAAGTGCAAAAAACTACATACTGACACAACTGGAAACAACGCAAAACCACAAGAAATACTCAAATTTCCTCTACAATAGAATTCACTTTTGAAGGCTTCTCATCACAGTGTTAATAAATTAAAGTCATTCAGTTTCTAGAATCAATACTTTCAGAGAACGTACAAATGAATCTATTTATCAGTGAATCCCAATATGAAAAACGAGTTTTTCCTGCAGTAGGGAAAACCCTACCACACTGCTACTGCCAGTGACCGTCTTACCATCGTGCTATAGCCTTCCTCCACATCAACAGGATCACTTATTACATTTTTGGACGACCCCATTGAGTTTTCATACCTGTGTCAAAACAAACTCAATTAATCATTTTCACTTAAACCACTTCCAAAATTAATTTTTGCAGCATTTAGGTCACAGACATCAGACGAACACAGTAAGGTTTTCAGAAGATCGTTTTATTTGTAAAGTGTTTGCACGGCTCCTTATTAAAAGGAGCCAAAGGTCCAAGAAGAAAACTCAAAAAGAATGACCTTTCAGAAAAATGCAAATGTATCTGTAGTAAGACAGTAAACAACAGAAATAACATCAAAACTTTAAAACAAGTCATTGCAGGGACTGCTCTAGAATAGTGAATAATAACTGTTCCTGGGAGAGAGGATCAAATAAGCTAGTTATTAGTTCAAAAAGAAAAATTAATCAGAGACATACTAAGAAACTGGTACCAGGTAATTGTGGAAAAAAGAAAATGTAAAAATTCTGTTCTCATTTTTAAAAAACACGTCACAACTCCTGTAGGAGTCAAATCTGAGAAAGTGAACACTTTAGCCCAGTTTCAAACCACAGAACCATTGCCATAGATGCACAAGTGCACTGGACTAAATATTCGTAAGTTTATCAGAACACTGACAACAGTTCTGAAATAAAATTAAACCCTTGACTTCCAAAGTTGAAATTCTAGCCAGCTACTAACTGGAGTGCAAACACTCTCCTGCAACAGTTCTTCTGAATAACCAGACACTAACCAGACATTAAAGACACTTCTAAATTACCAGAAATCAGGTAACAGAACAAGATTAACCTTTAATCAGATCCAAAGTTGGACTTTGTTGGTCTTTATCATTAACGATACTTCTGTAAGTGAGCTGTTCACTTGTTCTTGTATTACATCTTGTATTCCTCACAAACGGCTGCTTTTCTAAAAGTAAATAGTCAGAACCTATGTCAACAAACGGGCATTTGTTAAGATTTGCACTCATTTGTATGCTTTAGGACAACCTACTGAGCTTATGAACCGTGAAACATTCTGCAGTTGGTTGAAGGAAGCTGAGTTCTTGAGATTAAAGTAAGATTTTGTTTCACCATCACATGAGGATAGGCCCAGCATGAGGAGTCCTTAGATACTTGGGTATCTTAGAAAAGCGTGCTTTTGCCCACCAATTTGACTTAATTAGAATCGAGGTATAATAACAGTTCATTAAACTGACATTTATTTGAGGAAAGAACCTGAGGGGGCAAGTATTTTCCTAGTACTGCAGGGCATTTAGAAGTAATTTAGAAACAACAATCTGTATTTAGAAAAAAAGTGTAAAGAGGGCAAGACCTAACCATCCCGTCAGGTTTTGTTACCACTATTTTCTCTCTGACAGCAAGGGAAGACCACCAGTTTAAACCATATACTCTGTTAGAAGCTTTGAAAATGCAAGTGCTTGTACACCTTACGGCATGTTTTTAAGAGTTTACAGCGAGTTTCCTCGTTGCCTGTACCTTCCATACAAATAAGGCTGAAGAACTGCAATCTCCCTTAGCCTGAGCAGGCTTCCTCACGGGTTCCGTTTCCCCTCAGGTTTTCCCACAGACTCCGATTCCCCACAGGTTTCCCCTCAGCTTTCCTCACAGACTCGATTCACCTCAGCTTTCCTTACAGACTCGATTCCCCACAGGGTTCCTCACAGGTTTCCTCACAGACTCCTTTCCCCTCAGGTATCCTCACAGACCCGGCTAACGACTAGCGAGCTCGACCAGGACTAACACTGGGAGGGCCAGGCCCCTTCCACCACCGGGCCGAGGCCGGGCCGCCGCAGGGCACACCAGCTGGGGGCTGCAGAGCCCGACCACCCTCCCCCGCACGGCGAGGCCTACCCCACCGCTTCCTGGTTGTCTGTAACAACCAGCCTCACTCCCTCCCCTCCGGGGACCGCGTAGAGGGCCGGGCCACCCGGGGGGTCGGCGGGGCGGAGGATGATAGGGGAGTGGGGAGCGCCGCCATGTTGCCCTCCCCTGTCCCGCCGCCACCGGGGCGCGCGGAGCGGCCACTCACACTCTCCGCCGCGCCGCACCGTCCCGCCGCGGTGATGTCATCGCGTCCCGTCGCCGCCGCCGCCGCCGTCTCTGTGGGGATCCAGCCCCCCGCCCGCCGCCGCGCATGCGCACTGCGCCCGCAGCGCCTGAGGGGACTGCGGGGTCTTCAGCAGGCAGTGGTGTGGGTCAGAGTCATGGAATGGTCAGAGATGGAAGGGAGCTTAAAGATCATCCAGTTCCAACCCCCCTGCCATGGGCAGGGACACCTCCCACCACACCAGGTTGCTCCAAGCCCCATCCAGCCTGATCTTGAACCCCTCCAGGGATGGGGCAGCCACAGCTTCTCTGGGCAACCTGGGCCAGGGTCTCACCACCTTGGAAGAGAATGCTCTGGGGAGACCTTAGAGCCCTTTCCAGTCCCAGAATGGGCTTTTCGGGACTGGAAGGGGCTCTAAGGTCTCCCAGGAGCCTCTTCTTCAGAACACCCCCAACTCTCTGGCCTTGAACCCCTCTGGAGAGGGAGTGCTGGAGAAGGACTCTGTCAGGGAGCGGAGTGATAGGACAAGGGGGAACGGCTTTAAATTGGAAGAGGGGAGATTTAGATGGGATATTAGGAAGAAATTCTTTGCTGTGAGGATTTGCATGGTTGTGAAGAGAAAGAATGATTGATTTCTCCCCACTGTGACAGGAATGATGAGAAGTCAGAGACCTCAACTGTAACCAGGACAATTTAGGTTGTCCTGGTTAGGACATTAAAAACAATACAAGGATTGGAACAGATGCTTTGGAGATTCTACATGCCTCAGCTGAAGCAGCCTTCAGGAACTGCTGTGCAAATATCTCTCAGAAATGGCACATGTACTTCACCCTGGTTTGGAGCGGAGAGCTGGGCCAGGTGGCTCCTAAAGGTCCCTCTCCGAATCCATTACACTGTCGGTAACAAGCTTGTTGGTTATTTATCAGGCACACATAGTCTGCGTTTCCACAACTGCCTTTTTGGTCTGTGGCTGAGCTGAGCACCTGGTACTGGGCCTCGCATCAAATCCTGATATTCTGGTTTGATGCCACAGCAGATACCACATCAGAAGAGTGTCATTTTATAACCTATTTCCTCAGATATTATTAACTGCACTAAATGTAAAGAAGTAGGAGAACAGGTCTGCAGAGTCTAAAATACTTCAGGATACGTTGTACACGGTGTTACGAAACAATTAATTAGAACATTCAGAAAGTTGTATTTGGGTACTACTAAAGCTAATGACTACCGTTTTGACAACCAAACACAGGGTATTTGAACCCAACTATCTTTATAAGTAAGCTGTTGCTTATTTTATTCTTTTGCCTCACTTAAATACAGAACTTTTATAATGGAAGAAGGAAGGATAATCATTCCATGCAGGTCTTAGATGCACTTAACTGTCTCATATGCAGCTTAAAATGTTTACATGTTATAAAAACAATTAGGAGAGTATGTCAAAATGGAAGCCTATCTAAATAAAACTCCTGTAAATCTGTTTATTCTGAAAAAGTATAAATGGTATGCATTGAAAATTAAGGCTTAGTTAAGTTGGGCAGTGATTTATAAAACTAAAACGTACAAATGTCAAAAAATTGTAGTAAACACCAGATGGATAACTTCACTTGCTAGAAATAACTGTTAAGAAACTGCTGTTTGAGCTGCCGGACACTCATGCTGGCAATTTCACAGGAAGAGATTTACATTTGCAGAACTCATAGAGAAGTCATGTGTTGAACATGACCTTCTAACATTCCTTCCTTTGTGTCTGAAAGACCAGCTTCAAACAGATTTGTGAAAGACTGTATGCAGTTTGGCTCGAGGGAAGGGGGGGGCCCAGGAAACTCCAAAAGCTCAGCACATAAAAAACTTTTTATAAAGCATGACTTATATTCTGATTTAAAAATAGCTATGCCGATACCCTCTTTTTACTTACAAGTTGCAACAGTGATGCATTTGCTATGCGCTTAGTTAAATAGAGAACCTCTCACTTTTTTCTTTTTTCCCTGCATCCGTACCAGAATGATCTTGAATTCTATTATATGACTGATTAACTGTGTGCTGGGAAGTGTCTGGATTGTGTTTTGACACGGGCTAATGGCCATGAGAAGAATACAATTTCCTATGCTTTCTCTCTTGCTGAGCTTCAGATTTTTTTTCCTAATGTATAGGATATAATGACTTTTTGTTCTTGCTTGCTCTGTCGTCCCAGTTGTTTGGATTTCCTCCTCCTCCTCTCTTCAGTCTTCTTGGCATATGAACATATTGTTAATAAACCTGGGTCTTTGCACATCTCCACTGAATTTGTTATTTGGAGGCTACTGCAGTTTTTTAGACACTGAGATGCATAATGTGCTACACTTGGCAACCCTTGAGATACGGAGCACGGAGGGGCTTTGGGGTGTTAGCAATGCATTAGGCAAAGAAGACAAAGCATCTCCGGGTACTATTTCAGAAACCAATCAAATCTTATTTCTGTTTTGACTGCTTATAGGATTTGCTTTGCCTACACATGCCACAAGTAGCACAACTTAATTCACATTTTGTATATGTGATTTATATAAATACTGATGGGAAATTTGACATTTAAACCAATAAAAGGTATTAGACTTAACTCACTATTAGATTTTTTAATAGAAAGACATTTCTTATATGGGCAGGAAATTGCAATAACACACTTACTGATTTATTGCAGTATTTTACTCTCAGATCCTCAAAATGAACTGTCGTAGCTCTTCACAGTTAATAGAATTTGAGGTTAACCGGGGAGCAGAGCATCGCTACCGCCACGGAAGAGACAGGAGAGTCTCCAGACAACCTCCATTAATTTGAGGGCTGGGCTTAAACATGGCAACGAGTGCAGTTCTGGAAAGGCAGGTGTGTTAGTCCCGCTTCTATCTGTTTAAAGGAGGAGTTCCTTTAAACTAATACTGAAAGGAGATAACAAATTTAACAGCAGCCTTAGGCAAACCTCGATTAATCCAGCAAGAATGATTCATTGGACCTGGGTGGGCTTGGGATCAGAGCAACCCCAGATCCATGTGACAGCTCTTAGAGGAATGGTGTTCCTGGGGAGGCCCCCTACCCATTTTCTCCATGGATGTTTAGTTTGAGTGGCTGATGAGGCTAAATTTATTTTACAGGTCTCTTGCTTGAGCAGTTGTGCAACTGTGCAGTGCACCACCTTGTTAACTCTCACACAGGCACTGCTTCCCTTTGTATTAGAAGGGTTTTGGGGTATTTTTTGCAAGTTGGATCCTCAAGCAAGAGAAACTTTTGTTCCTTTTTTTGCTATAAAGCTTTTACACCACTCTCCTCCCAGCAATCTCCCCTGAACTTCTGGCTGCACTCACCTCAGTCTGATGAGTGAAAGTTGGAAAATCAACCCACATTTCTTGATGGCATTAGGTCCCTTCCGCTGGTAGAGGACAGAGGGTGGTGAGAGAGAAAACCTCTCCTATAAGGACAGGCTGAGGGAGCTGGGGCTGTTCAGCCTGGAGAAGGCTCTGGGGAGACCTTGGAGAAGCCTTCCAGGATCTGAAGGGAGCTCCAGGAGAGCTGGAGAGGGACTCTGTCAGGGAGTGGAGGGACAGGACAAGGGGGAAGGGTTTTAAATTGGAAGAGGGGAGACGTAGATGAGATCTTAGGAAAAACTTCTTNGTCCCCGACCAGCCGCACGGCGTGGGCCTCCACCTCCATAAGGGGTACCCGCAGGCCGCGCTAGGCCCCCGCAGGCCGCGCCGGGCCCCGACAGCCCCCTCCGCGGCCCGTCCCGCCTCCGCAGCCCCTTTCCCCGCCCCTC
>VXBW01005315.1:170137-245072 GCA_013400375.1 Thinocorus orbignyianus
GGGTTAACCGGACGGTCTGGCCCAGGGACCCGCAGGGAAGGAGGAGATGGGCTCTCCCATCACACCGCCGCGGGCTCGGAGGCTGTGGGGGATCTCCCTCAAAAACACAACCACCCTCTTGCCCAGCGCCTCGGAATCAAAGGCCATCTAATCCCACCTCCCCACACTCAGCAGGGACACCTCCAGGTTGTCCAGGACCTCATCCAGCCTCCCCTGGAATATCTCCAGGGAAGGGGCCTCAACCAGTTGGACGGGACCTTAAAGATCATGCAGTTCCAACCCCCCTGCCCTGGGCAGGGACACCTCCCACCAGACCAGGTTGCTCCAAGCCCCATCCAGCCTGGCCTTGAACCCCTTCAGGGATGGGACAGCCACAGCTTCTCTGGGCAACCTGGGTCAGGGTTCCACCACCTTGGAAGAGAATGTTCTGGGGAGACCTTAGAGCCCCTTCCAGTCCCAAAAAGCCCCTTCTGAGGCTGGAAGGGGCTATAAGGTCTCCCAGGAGCCTCCTCTTCTTCAGGCAGAACCCCCCCAACTCTCTGGCCTTGAACCCCTGCAGGGATGGGGCATCCACAACTTCTCTGGGCAATCTGTTCCAGTGTCCCACCACCCTCACAGCAAATAATTTTTTCCTAATATCCAGTCTAAATATACGAACCGACTTTATAGCGAGGGTATCCCAGGCCCTAACATTCCTCGTTTACGTGGTGGAAGAAGCGAGGGCCGTCAGGAGTGTGCCAGAGTAAGGTGAAGTGGACAGAAACAATACTCCTTTGCAAATGCCAGCTTTGCGCTGTGCATGTCAGCACACACCTCGAATGAGCAGATTTCTGTGTTGGAAATGCTGTTTCTGCAACCCAGAGAGCAAGTTTAAGAGACAAAGAAAGTACGCTGCGGCCAAAACACTGCATACACACTGACACAAAGCGACACCAAGGGATCAGAGAGGCTTCATCACAGTATAGTATCAAAATGTTTCTTCCCAGGCAGGTTTTTATCAGTCAAACTTGTGAACTCAATAGTAGACTCAGGCTCTTCCTTTCCATACATCATCATGACACTTAATAATTTCTGAACTCATTAAGAAAACGTATTCTTGTTGTTTTGCTGTGATTTTTGACAAAAGATCAGAAGCCTCTCGCTCACATACACAGAACAAGTAGAATCTTTGTTCAAATGCCAGAAGGGTGATGTTCCATTACCATGACACTAGGCGTGCAGAAAGCAAGTTGCCCCGTCATTGGTTAGTCTGGCCTAAACCACAACAACCTGAGAGGACAAAATCTGGTTTTAAAGGCACTTCTCTTGAATGTCTTTCACTTAATATGCTGATACTAATCAACTGCACACTTACTTCAGTGTTTCTGCCTCTGACTGGGTAGAGGTGAGGTAGTAAATAACTTTGGCAGGATGGCTAATCCCTCTAATAAACAACAGGCAGATCACAACCTGGAAGGTCTGTTGCTGTAAGGTCCATTGCAAAGTGTAGAAATTCTGCCCATACTCCATCCTCATGGTATCTATTGCATCTGGTTCCCAGTCTGATGGAAACTTGCCTTCCCCTCGCTTCCCAAAGAAAAACTCAGAGTGGAATGTGTGTTTGCACTAAAAAACATAACAGTATCAAAGCTTGTTCAGCTCAGTTATTTCTCAGTGTATTACATAACACATTCTTGAGAACTTTCTACTCATTAGTGGCACCTCATTATGGAGCCTAACAGTGAGAAGATGTGATATATTAATACTGCTTTTCTAATGTCAGAGCATTAAGTATTTGTGATGGATGGTGCTGTGCTCAGATGCTTGTGCCTCGTGCCTTAAATGCTGGGAAATAAATCACGCTCTAAATTCTAAACCCATTGTTAAGAAATCATGTTGTGGTTTCTTGTAAGGTGATGCTGGGTTTGTGCACAGGCCTCAGTAGTTACAAAACGTGCCGTGCACGCCTCCTCCGGTTCAGTCAGTTCACAGAATCCTTTGTAAAGTCAGTTCCTTCAGCAATACAAATTCAGCACTAAGAATACATTTTCAAAAATCTCTTGCTGCTTTTCAAGGATTCTTAAGTAAACCTAGTAAAGTTGTATTGGCATTTCTGCCGAGAAGGACAGAATGAGATATTTCAGTATGTAAAAAGTGCTCCAAGACTTCTCTACAGCAATGTAGTAATTTCAGTAGGATTTTTTTGTTAGTCATCATGACTCTTCAGAGCAGGATTTCAGTTGCGTTGATACAGCGATGTAATTTTGCAGTGCAGAGGAAGTTGTTTTCCCCTTCTGGGTGTCTCAAAATGATGGGATCATGCTGAGAGAATATACTCTCCCAGTCTTCTTTAAATGAAGTAACTTCAATGTATTTGTGTGAATCCACCTGTATATTAAGCTTTATGTCTTTTAGCTGTGTTCCTATAAAAACAACTATCTTAAAGGCATTTCCAAAATGCATAAGGCTTGGTCTCAGTCCTAAGTAAAGGGAAAATATCAGTTAATATTTTATTTTGGGTAAATAAGGCAATGGCAGTGAATCTAGGTTCATTTCAGTTTGTGGACTCTTCAAAAGGAACCCAAAACTGATGGTAACAATGTTTTTTTGGGGTACAAAGAGTTTTTGGGGTTAAGAGTTGTCTGTCTAAACCATATTCAGCATCATTTTAATAATAATAATAAGAAGAAATGCAAAATGATGCTTCAGTGTTGGTTGGCTTCAGATTTGAGGAGCCGTGGCCACCCAGTCTTTCCAAGCTGACGTTCATGTCAGCAGCAACCAGAAGGGGCAGGCTTCTTGCTTCCCTTGTTCAGACCCCAGTGAGCTCAGGGAGGGTCCTTTCTCAGCTGAAAACTAAAGAATTTTCCTTACAGGGTGAGTTTTTATTGCTCCAGTTTGCTGTGCAGCTCTCTGAACTCTCTCTGGAATAATTTTTTTCCTGCCACTTTCCCCGTGTGTCAGAGGGACACATCACACTTTTTCTGGTGTCACCAATATAAGCCAGGTTAAAGTAACCGTGTAACTCTAGCCTGAGGGTGTGGATGAGGAGATGATACCACTAAAGGAGAACTGAAGGCTGTAGCTGTGATCTGGTCTCTCATTCAGTTAAATTTTAAAAAGCCATAGCAGAGAAGAAACAGATCGTTTTGCTTTAACTAACTTCTCGCCTATATACTTACATCTGAATTGCAGAGTATATTCCAAACCGAATGGATCCGTGGTATCTTTACAGCTTTTCCAGTGCAGACGATTCTGATTTTATTTTATTTTATTTTATTGTAATGATTTTCACAGCTGAGCTGAGTTCCTGGATACAGCAGTCTTTTAAACATTATGTTACGCAAGAAGCTAAGCAGCACTTCAACGACTATGACAGAAATGGTGATGGATTAGTGTCTTGGAAGGAGTATAATATGCAAATGTACGATCGTGTAATTGATTTTGATGAGAACACTGTCCTGGAGGATCAAGAAGAAGAATCATTTCGACAGGTAAAATGTTTCAGCATCAGTTTCTGTGGGCAGAAGGCAGTAATGTTTGTTTATTGTGACAGAAGAAGATGGGTAGAGGAACCCTAGCAGCTGGCACACGTTTTAACACTTTCATCTATCTGGGATAGGGGAGTAATTAAAGGAAAGTAATGGCATATTAAAACTGCTGCCATTGAAACAAAGACAGAAGGAAATGGTGCCTCCCAAGTATATTTTGCTGGCTGAGGAGAGTGTGGGTCTGCTGACAGTCTTACTGCAGAGCACAGGCTCTTGGTTTAAGGTGATGGTCTCAAAACAAGACATCAGTCTACTGGATTAGCTCTGTAGCCTTACCAGTGTCCTGCCTTCAGCAGGGACCACTAGTGCTGGTATTGGAGGTAAAGGAAACCCTTTTACTCCTTAACCCACTCTATGGCACTTTTTGGGTTATTTCTCCAGTAGCCGGTGTGGGGTATCAGTATTGCCTGCTGTAACATCTTCTGTCTGTTAGAGACCCACGGAGAAAGCAGTAGCAATTCAGACACTTTCAGCTATCCAAATGCAACTTTGATAGCTAAAACTACATCTGTAAACAACAGAAGTTATGGATTAATGGCGTATATGAAAGCAGATACTTAAGAGTGGAAAGGAAAGAGCAAGGAAGAGGCAAGGAGGGGAGGTTCACCAAGAATCACCACGTAGCAAAGCTTGTAAATACATGTAAATATTTCCCAAAAAGAGAACAAGTAATTTGTTAGACTGTTCTGGCCTGAGTTGGTTTTGTTGGTTTTCTTTTCCTATGAGGATTGCTTTGCCTGCTTTTAGTAAAGAAGTAGTAGATAACAAGAGGATGTTGGCCCAAATGAAGCTAAAATACACAGCGGGGATTTGTCATGCTGAAGAAACAAACTGTAAAACTTTGGAGGTCACTTAACTGAATAATTGCAAAGCTTTTCAGTAAAACAAGACTTTAAATGGAACTGCCAATCAAAATAGTGATCCCACGTTTGAGATACTGCCATCGTAGAAACATACACAGAGCTAGAACTGCTCGCTCATTCCTGCTCTGCTTTGTTTGGCTGCTTGCTAGCTTTTTTGGCTTTCTGACTTCTTCAGTGTGTACTGTAAAAAGCAAAATTAGCAGCGTTGTACAAGCACCGCATGCCAACCATCTTCAGCATTTTCCTTATTTTTGAAAACCAGTGATCCCACTGTAGTCAATGCAGAAGAGTGAAGTTTATGGTATTGATTCAGAATTGACATCAAGTAAACACGGGGATTTACCAGGAGGTGGCAGCCTTGGTCGTCACTGCTCAAAAAATCACTGACAAAGAGTTTTTCTCCCAGTAGTTCATGTGCAGTTCAGTGCTTTCTTGTAGCCAGTCCTTCTGGACTGCCTGCCTGTTTAAACTCCTGCCTAAGGCCAGCTTTTCTGTAAAAGTGCATTTAATTATTATGCAGAATAGTTAAGATCTTATAATTACACTCTCTTTGTTACATGTCGCGCTCTGTATTGATCAAGTTAGCCTAATTTTGAGAAAAGTGACAATAAATAGGAGATAAACTAAGAATTACAATTTCAAATGGTTATTTTTAAAGAATTTGTGGTCTCTGGTTTGCTGACCGCTCCCTTCTCCAGGTCATAGTCACACTGACAGCATAGCACACTTAATCATAGGATTCCAACATTTTTATAGCTCCCATCACACACAGTTTGAGTAGACATCAGTTATCAGTATTTTGTCTAAAGAGACTGTACAAAACGAAACAAAAAAATACAAAAATTGTGTGTGTTTGGAATACAGAAACAAGTGCAAGATGTTCAGAAATAAGAACTTGCCTCCTGATGATGGATATTCTTTACTTTTAAAAGGCATGCTAATATTCATACTTAAAACAGGCTAGAGAAGTTAGTTTTCTCTGAAATCTGCTCAGATGTAACAGACAACACTCTTGTGTCAAAGGAATCTGTCTAATCTCTCAGCTCTTAAAATGTCTTCTGAAAAGACATTTTACATATATGATATTTCAGGACTGTCTTTGAACTGCAACAGCCCTTGAGATAAATGAGGTACAGATCCAGAAAGTTAAATGTCCTGAAAATGTAAATTTTGGAATTTACAATGGCCACCATTAGTTACAGTCGTTGTACTCCGGTAGGTTAGTTTGGGAGTTGGTGACTTTTAGAAGAGGAAGCATGTCTAAAGACAAGAATCCTTGGTCTTTTCATTATCTCCCTTTCGTGGTTTTGAAGCCTTGGCTAAGAGTGTTTTTTAAACGTTCCTTAAATTGAAAATAAAAGGAAGTTTTTACATGATTCTTAGAATAAAACTACTTCAATTAAAAGTGCTGTTCTTGTTGCTCTGCATGAAGTCTTTTTAGTGAAAATAGAACATCAGTATAATATGAGTAGGTAAAGTGAAACGATTAACGTGCTAATGAGCTTACAGCCAGCCACTATAATGTTGTTTTTCCTTTTCATTAAGTGCTCTAACTAAATCTATTTTCTAAGCTTCATTTAAAGGAGAAAAAACGTTTTGAAAAAGCTAATAGAGATGACGTCCCTGATCTAAATGTGGATGAATTTGTTGCTTTTGAACATCCAGAAGAAGTGGAGTATATGACGGTAAGACCTTTAGCAGCCTGTGTATAGAGATGGAACATCTCTTCGTGCACGTGCATTAGAAGGCAAGCCCAGGAGGTGTGCTTGTGAACAGTTCATGTGTGTTGCTTTTACAGACCAAATGAAATATCAGGTAACGTGTTGTGGGTCCAGTGCTGGAGTTCAGGAGCTGGAGCAGTAGTTCAGTGCTTTTCTTTGAAATCTGTTCCAAGAACGATCCCAAACTTTTGGGATTGGACTAACAGCTATTTCTAAATCCTGTTAGGTTGGAAATATAGCAGTGAGATTTCAGCTTGAGGAAGTTTCATGCCTAGTTCAGAGATCAATTGGAGGTAGCGGGACTTACAGGAAAAATCTCTTTGCGCAGGAGAAATGCTGGATACTCTCCTTAGAGGGACACAACAGTCATTTTTTCTGGCCAGAAAAGAGCATCCAATCCCATCTGAAGCTTTAGCATTGACTGTACCATGGTCAGAGTTTGGGAGATTGTTATTTCAGCCAGGAGCACTTTGTCGTTGGCCATCTGTCTCGTCACTGCTGTGACTGTTAGTGTCTGTCCAGCTCAGAGTGACAGTTGACCCCGGTTAAAAGTGCACTGGTGGTTTTCTGCAATGGAGCCCGTGGTTTTGGCTGCTGCTGCTGCAGAGCTCACTGCCAGGAGGAGCACTGTGCACACAGCCTCTGCTTCTGCTGCCATAGCTGTTGGTTATGGATGGACAAGACAGAACTACAAGGACAGGCACACTGCCCTCACTGCCCAACACAGAACCAAAACCCCAACCAGCTTCCCTAAGAGTTTCATGAAGTTGCAAAAACACAAAGTAGTGAATGCATCGCATGGAAAAAGAAAAGTGAAATGAGATGGTGTAGCATTGTACAAATTCATGTTTTTCAGTCACTTGTGCAGTTTTGAATTTTGTTGAAGGATTCACCTTTCAGATTTGGTTTTCCTAAAACCCGACGTGCTACATTCCTAAGAACCCATCTGGTTTGTTGGGCAGGAACCAATTACTGCAGGAGTCTGCCTGAAACAGAAAAGCAGATTTGAAATGACCAAGTTCTTACTTTAGAGAGTATCTTGTTGCTCTAAAATGACTTATTGCTGTTTCTCCTGATTCCAAGTTGCTAATTTTTCACAAATTGATATTTTGCTTTTTGTGTGTATACAAAAGGACTTTGTCATTCAGGAGGCCTTAGAAGAACACGATAAAGATGGTGATGGATTTGTTAGCCTGGAAGAATTCCTTGGTGATTACAGAAGAGACCCAAGTAAGGAAAAAGGATGGGGGCACGAAAGAAGGAACAGAACAAAAGCTTTTGGAATGGGTTGAATTGTATGCTGTGCTTTTAGTTTGAGCTTTTTCCTCCTCCACCTACAGGTTCTGAGTAGCATTGTCCTGTCTTGTAGAATAATGCAGTTTCCTGGTACCGGTCTCAGTAGGTCACTGTTATTTCAGCCTGCCCTGCATGCAGTACAGTGGTTTGTGTGGAGCCCATTCCACTCTTGCCCTGCAGGTTACATCTTGTTTTCCTAAAGACTGAAGCACAGCCCTGTTAGAAGGGAAGGAGAGATGCTTTGCTCTCTTTCTTCTTTTATAATAGAGACCTTATTATTTTTAAATGGTTATTTATCTGCTGCTGATGCCAACTACTTTTGGCTTCCATAAGATTTAGGAAGTCTTAATATCTGTTCCTGCTTGCCTGCAGTGTTTAGCAGTTAGATGTGCTGCTTCTGAATAGCTTAAAGAGTTAGAGACAAATTTAAGATTGCTGGCTAGGTTGCAGGATGCAATACCAGTGCGTAAGGAAAGGGAAAATCAAGTATACAAATAAAAAAAACCCCAGTAAATAGAATTGCTTTGGACATATTCCAGGTGGTTTAGGAGAAAAAAAAACACGAATATAGACAGTGAACTAATTTGAAAGTCTGCAGTATTGGCCTGGGTTTGTTGAGCCTGCAGTAATCAAGAGCTCTGCCTTCTCTGCTGCAGATGAACCTTCCTTCATGTTAAAGCAAGGAAACAGACAGCAGGATGTTACTGAAAACTCCATATGGCCCTAGGATGTCATAACCCCTTATTCTGCAAAACAATAGTTAGCTACCTACTTTTTTTGATATTAAAATAAGTGATTCAGTGGATAGTAACCCGTGACTTTAATGTCTGCTTAGTTCAACTGGAAATTTGCAATCTTGATGTTACCTTAGCTTTCAATTCTGTTTTAATCTGTACAAGTATTTTTTTCATACATAGACAGATGCATTTATTTAATCCATTGGGACTAGCCTGTCTCAGTTTTGTTTGCCTTTGTCTAGTGAAACCACTTGTATGGTATACTTCATGAGGTCAAGTGCATTTGCTTAGGAGAAAAGGTGAAAACATCTGCTTTAAGGTAAAGAGTGCCTTTAAATTTGACAAATGTGTCTTACCAGCTGCAAGGAAAGATCCAGAATGGATACTTGTTGAGAAGGATCGGTTTGTGAATGACTATGACAAGGATAATGATGGAAAACTCAACCCTCAAGAGCTGTTGTCTTGGATAGTGCCTAACAATCAGGGCATTGCACAAGAGGAGGTATGTGTTTTGGGTTTAATTAATGCAGTAGAATTTTGAAGATATCATAACAAAATGATAGATGCCTTCAGATTTATCATGCCTTAGCAGTTGAAAAAGAATGCTCAGTAGATCTTTGCATATATTTTTAACCTTTTTTTTCAGTTTGACTAAGGATGTGGGTCCTTTAACTGCATGAGGTAAACTTGAAGTTCCTGTTAATTGTATGAGTGCTTGTTAATTAACACAGTGCTTTTCTACATGTTCAAATAACTTGTCTGGTTTGACTTAAGGGTACAGCATTTTAATCAGTTATTTTCTAGTTATTGTTGGTAAGTCTAGTGAAACAAACTACTAGAAGATGATGTTAAATACTGAGAGCATAATTTTGAAAACAGAAATTGATTGTCATTCCTCGAACTGGATAAACCACCATCATTTGTAGAACTAAAAGCTCCTCTTTCCATGAGTACAAGAAAATGGAAGTATTCTGTGACTCAGGATGCTGTCATGCGAGCTTTAGTGATGATCATTAAAATGGTCTAATCAGGGGGAGAACACCATGATAGGTTTAAGTGGATTCCCATTTTAGTTGTCTTTAGTTTGCTGTAGCAGCACGGAGTGTTCCAGAACAGTTTTACTCAGCAAACTTTACAGTTGCTGCCTGCAGCAGAGGATTCCTGACCTTCCATTACTAACCTTTTACCTTGACTGAGTCTCTTTGCTTTGCACTGGCGGGTTGTGGTGTTCAGGATGGCAGGCACAGCAGCTCTTCCCGTGTCTCCCTAATTCCTGGTAAAGACAGGAGATGCCGTGTGTCGCAAACAAAGCCCATCTGCTGCACTGGAGCCACCTCGTTTCTGAGATCCCACCTCATCCTTTTTTGGCTCAGGTGGTGACAGAAGCAGCAAGGTGGCCAGCACACAGCCCCGGCCGTGCTCGTGTCTAACCTCGTAGGCAGCCAAGCTGCTGAACTGCCCTAGCAGTGTATTTCTGTAGCTGTGGATCTGTAAGGGCTTTGCACAGACTTTTTTTTAACATCTGACTCTTGAGGGTGGTTGGTTGGTTTGTATTTCACAGAAACAGCCCAGCTCAAACTGAGGTGAACTCTGTGTGGTGGTGAGTCTCCTCACACCCGTGTTGGTTGGGGTGTTTTTAGCAGTTCCTCACTATTGATTCAGATTCCAGCTGACAGCAAGGCCATGCTGCAGTAATAGCTCAATTCTGCAAGGAATATTTTTAAAAAATTTGCTTCTCTAATGTGCGATTTTTTAATTCAGTTAATATCAGAGATTGACTTAAGTCATCAACTGAATATTGCCGTTTCATTTTGGCATTGCAAAGCGACTTGACAACCTCGGTAACTAAATAACACAGAAACAGAAAAATTGCTATAGGTTCCATCGCCAGGAATTGAGCTGTGCTTACCCAGCTGTTTGTCTGACTGTGCTTTTAGCATCTGCTTGGCTGATGGTAGCCCCTCTTAGTTTCTTCAGTCCTTTTTGGTGATGCAGTCAACTGAAACGTAAGCAATATTTCATTTCCAAAAAAAGTCACTGAGCAGTTATATGAAGCCAAACCAATCCAAAATAGTAGGAACAGAAGGATTCTCTAGCTGGCTGTGTCTGTAGATGTTCAGCAGAAGCCACGTAACATGGAGACTCCTCTATTTCTCAGCAGTAACAGGTTCCACAGAGCTGCTGTGCTAACGTGGTAGCTTTGAGCTATGGAATATTTCTGAATAAGCTGCAAGTAAAATATTCTGCAGTTACTTTTTTATTTTACTGCTGAACTTCCCTCCTTTTATAATATATCAATAAGCAAAAAATCTGAAAATAGTTTTAACTTGCAGTTTCATTTGACACGATCGTCGTGATTTAGCATGTTAAAAGTTTTTCAGAAAAGGAAGCTTTAGCTTTCAGGAAATGCAGGAAAACATAAGTTACTACCCAGAGCTGAAGTTCCCATGCACAGATGCCATCTCATCCACTGCTGGGGGAAGAAAACCCTTTTTCACAGTGGACATCAGGGACTTTCCAGTTACATTTTAATCATTAATTATAGCCATGGAGCTTTTTTGGGGAATCATAAGTAGATGCTGAGCATCCAGCTTCAAAACTGTATCCCTACTTTTTTATTATTTTTTATTTATTATTAATATGCACGTGTGATGGAAAAGTGAGTCTCCAGAGGTTCAGGAAATAACAACTGGCTTGGCACTGTGGCCACCTCCTGAGTGCCTGCCCTGTCACCTGGGAGCTGAAGCTGGTACTTGTCTTCTGGGAGAGAGGGTGACGAGGGGGCCCAGGTACCTGGTGTGCACCTCGGAAAGAGGGTGCTCAGCTTGAAGGCTCTGTGGGCTCAGATCCCAGCTGAGGTCCCACACATCAAGGAGACTTGCTGTGAGGGGTGTCATCCAGTGCTGAATGTGGGGAGGGCCCCCTGCAAACGGGGTCTCTGGTGGATGTGCTGAGCTGGCGTTTTCTGCGGATCACATGCTGAAGTCGTGTTCTGCACTCACCTGTGGATGTCAAGGGCTGCAGGGGCTTCTGGAAGGGGATTAATCTCTGCTGCTTTCGTCCTGTCCTCCACCCTCCAAGTAAAGCTACGGCTTTAACACTGATTTGTTGCTTGAGAACTGATAGCGAGGGTAGAGATTTGATTGTAGGGTTTTGCCAGCAAATAAAAGAGGCAGAGGGAACCAGAGCGAGGAGAGGAAGGCTCTGCTCTGGATGGATCATCTCCTTTGGCTTCTTGTGGCAGGGCTCTGACAAAGCCATTCCAAAAGTGTTATTTGTAAGTGCTGGTATCTATTAACCATGCGCATGCTGTTCCATTGATTTTGAAGGCTCTTCACCTTATTGAAGAAATGGATTTGAATGATGACAAAAAGCTCTCTGAAGCAGAAATTCTTAAGAACCAGGATTTGTTTCTTAACAGCGAAGCAACGGATTATGGTAGGCAGCTCCATGATGAACGTTTCTACCATGAGGAACTGTAGATTATTTATCTGTTTTTCTTCCCTTTCGTTCATCTGGAGCTTTTGTTGAAAGCACCCATCAGCTGTTTTGCAAGTTTTATGCTGTAATTACAGTACACTAATGTTTGTGTAAATAATTTGCATTCAAAATTTAATTGCCCTCCTGCAGACTTCCTTGGGCCTCTTCTAGCCATCAAAATTAATCTGAAATACTTACTTCCAAAATTATAGAGCGTTGGGAAATGAATTACTTCAGGGGTAACGTGGTGTTGTGAAGAGCTGTTCTACTGTACTTGAAGAAAAATGGAGAATCTGAATGATTCTGAAAGAATGCAAACCATAGGAACGGAGAGACTACTACTTTTTCTAATCAGCTTAATTAGGGTGGGGAGTGGGGAAGATGGGGGGATGTTTGGGGTCAGTATTAACTGTGTTTTATTTAATACGTTTGGAGAAACACGTAGATTAATGCCTCAATTGTTGAAGAGGTTTCTACTTAATTTGAAATAGTTTCTATACTGTGTTTTATTGTATCATAAAACTGGCTATTTTTACATTTATGGACAATAATTGTTTTTAATGTACAATTCTGTAGCGTTAACGATACAGCGGTATTGTACAGTGCTGAGACACTTCATTTGTGGGATTAAAACTTAAAATATTCTGTCATTTGGTCCATTTATTACTGGGTGTCACCTGTAGCAACTCCTTGAAACATGAGCAATGTCCACAACGAACAGAATTGTACTGGTTGGTACTGGGGGGGCTACAGGGGGGGCTCCTGCAAGAGGCAGATTCACCAAGATGCTCAGAGGGCTGGAGCAGCTCTGCTGTGAGGACAGGCTGAGAGAGCTGGGGCTGTTCAGCCTGGAGAAGAGGCTTTTGTAGCATTTTGTAACTGTACTGAGAAAAAGTGCAACCAAGTGAGGTGTCTCCTATCTCTATTGCACTATAGATAGAAATCAAATGGAAACTTTAGGTTTAATGGGTCTGAGCAGAGATTTTCAGCGCTCCAGTGTGGCATAGTTTGTATTTATAGAAGGAAGGAGGGGTACTGGCTCCGGGATTACCGCGCAGGGTAACCTGGTCTCGATGTCTCCTGTTGGCCCTGTTATTTGCAGAAAATCCAGAGCTTCTGTGCTTGGTGAAAGCTGAGAGCAGTGTCTGGTAGCTGCCTCCCCTCTGCCAGGTTTTACAGGTGGTTTTCCACAACATCCAAACTTCAGTTATAACCCACGTGCTCAAACACAAAGGCATTTCAGACCAAAGGACTGGCTTGTCCTGTTCTGTCACGTGAAACTGATGCTTTGTTCTGAAAAAGCTCCACATCTGAGGTACCCCACAGCTCAGGCAGACCCCTTGATGGCACACTAACACTAACGAGCTCTCTTCTTTCTGCATCCCTCTGTATTCCAGCAGCACACAGTGAAAGCTGAGACCACAGGCTGGCAAACCAGGGGCCTGTTTGCACCCAGTGTCCCCAGGACATGATGCTTCAGTGGTCCCTGTGTCCCCCCATCTGTCCCTCTGCTACCACAGCCTCCATTCCTTTCTCATTATCTCTCCAATCACAAACCTCACCAAGCAAATGAAAACAAGTTATTTTAGGAAGCAGGAGCAGCTTCAGCTACGTTTCATCCCAGAATCCCTTTTGAAGAACCAGGCTTTGTTCTATCAAACGGCGCAGCTTCCACCAGCGGAAGCTTTATGAGCTCAGCTCAGGTTGTGGTCAGCTGGAGCAGCTCAGAACCACCAGTCCAAAAAAAAATAAACCAAAGCCAAAAGATCAAACTCAGTGTCGCAACCTTAGCTTTGACTTACAGGAAGGATAAAAAGAGAGACAGTGAAGGTTAAGTGTCTTATTTTCTTTGTCAATACACTGTGGTTTGAGGGGAAGAGGGATCCCGCTCCGGCACCTTGTACCGAGTCCCTGGCCTCTTCCATCCAGTCTCACTTTGGAAGCAGCTCACGGGGAAGATTCCCGATTCAAATATTAGAGCTGGGAAAAGCACTTTGTCTCCAGATAGTAACCAGCCAGGTTTCTGAGAGAGAGACTGAGCACTCTTGTGGGCAAGGTAACCTCGTTCTTGGCCTCAAAATTAGTTATCCGTAATTTGGGACCTTCCTCACAGGAAGAAAAGACACATTGAAGGGTCATCTCACAAGAATTTGGTCCATAAAGCAGAATTCCCATTCCTTTTTCTGGCTACCCTGGAGGAATTATGTGCGAAATACCCCAGTACACATTTTCTCAAAGAGGTGGAGGATCACAGAGCTGTTGGGACTTACAGCTGATTTGTCTGAACTGGGAAAGTTGTGTTTTGGCTGGAAATTAAAGCACTTTAATGTTTCAGGCTGTTCACAGTAATCAACATGCAAATAATGTCTCTAGGAAAGTTTTGCAATGGAAAGTTCTTTCAGATACTCACTGTTGACTTGCTACAGTTTTGCAATTCTACCCAGAAGAAAAATTGTCAAACAATCTGATGTTTCTAAATGAGCAAGTGTGCAGAATGTTTGCTAAAACACACCAAAGAAATCCAAACTGTCTCCTCCTGTGCTGCTGACCCATCCGCTCTGTCACTACAGGAGGGACATTTGCTGCAGCGACAGACCTGCTGGAGATGCTGTATTTTGGACAAAGGTCCCATGGTTTAAAGATCAACTCGGAACACTCTGATTTTTTCCAAAACCTGGCAGCATCTTTGCAAATACCGATCCCAGCAGCTGTTGCCTGTGCATGGACCCCCTGCAGCCGCCATCAGGTGAGATCATTTCTCTGCAAAGCATCTCCTAAACTTCTGCCTAATGGCTCAGGGAACTTGAAGCCACGTTCTTCCCTTAACTGCAGCATTCAAGGAGTCCTTCCAGAGAAGTGGGAACCCCTCCGTCAGCACCGCAGGCAGGTCCTGCTTGGCTAATGAACAGGCAGTGCTTGCAAATGAGCAGTGATTGCCTTTGAGTTAATGGGATGGAGAAAGTGTGTTGGGAAAACACACAAAAGGTGTCAGAGAAATAAAAAGCATCTTACTGCAAGTACCTGGAGTTGTGGCAAGAAGGGGAGAGAGGAACCCAGGTCTTTCACTTTCACAAGGGGGTTATATGTCTCTCAAAGAACTATCAGATCCTCTTCGTGTTGGTCAAGCCTCCTGTGACACTGCACTTTCACACAGTTTCTCTTCTCTTTTTTTTTTGTCTTTGAAACCCTTTTTGGGGTGAGGAGGGTAGCTGACCGTGTTCAAGCATGTGCCAAACACAAGAAGACCCTACATTTCTGTGATACCAACAGTAAGTTTAGGATATACAGAGTGTCACAATGTCAGTTTGATAGGAAAACCATTCGTATGCTTCATAATTACAGCAAAAACTATGATTACATTTCTCCTCAGGGACTGGGTCCACCTTTCAGTGAAAACATCCACTGGGAAATGTTATGAAATCACTGAATTGTAGAGTTGTCTGGGTTGGAAGGGACCTTTAAGATCATCTAGTCCAACCATCAACCTAACTTTGATAAAAACCATCACTAAACCGTGTCTCTAAGCACGATGTCCACCCAGCTTTTGAATCCCTCCAGGGTTGGTGCCTCAACCCCTTTCCTGGGCAGCCTCTTCCAAGGCTTAACAACCCTTTCAGTGACAACATTTTTCCTGATCCCCAATCTGAACCTCCCCTGCTGCAACCTGAGGCCATTTCTTCTTGTCCCATCACCTGTCACTTGGGAGAAGAGACCAACCCCCCCCAGCTGCACCTTCCTTTCAGGGAGTTGTAGAGAGCGAGAAGGTCTCCCCTCAGCCTCCTCCAGGCTGAAGCCTCCCAGCTCCCTTAGCTGCTCCTCAGCAACTTACTCTCCAGACCCCTTCCCAGCTCTGTTAGGTATCGGTTCACAGTGTCATATATGGAATCTTTATGACAGTTTCCAATTTTACTTTCCCAAAGCAGGGCTTTGGGAAGGATGTTCCAACAGTTCCCTCTAGAAGCAGCGAGGGAGCGAGTTTGGGGCCAGGCAGGGCTGCCATGCCGGGCTCCGGAGCACACTGAGCCAGCTCCCGGGCGGTGGTACCAGGGCACAGAGGAGCTCTCTCAAAGCAAGGAGGATGCTCGGAGGCTGCCGTTTCTGTTTCCATGGGAACAGAGATCGGCTCCTCACAGAAGGCAAGGTGAATTAAAAATTTGTAAATTGGCACGATTGCGGATAATTTGCAAGCCCCTAACATTTCTGGCGTTGAAATTCAGGTTGATATTTGTATGGAAATAGAAACAGCAGGCAGAGGGAACCCGCTAAAACGCTCGGATAGTTCAGTGTGATTTCCCTCTGGAAGCTGTTCCATCGCTGGTGGGTGTCTCCAGGCTTTGGGGCTCGGTGAGACACCAGGGGCTGAACCGGGTTAATGTTGAGCACGGCTGTTACTGCCACAACCCTTGTGAAGCTGTATCTCTTGGATGGAGTTGCTCTAGAGGCTTTGAAGGACTGTGGAAGTGCCTTCGATTCTCCATTTTCATTTCACAAATGGTGATTCCAAGGGACCACGACACACCCGGGGAGTTTTGAAAACTACAGCCAGCTCAACACCTGAATTACCAGAGTATTCTGCACCTCTTTACATACTGCCTTAATGCTTTCCACAGACCCCCTCCTGCTGTTTCTGTGTCCACTCCATCAGACTGCCCAGAATCAGAAACATTAACTGTGAGGAATGTTTTGCTGGAAGCCCTGGATGAGCACAGCCCTGTCTGGAGATGCTATTTTCATATTTTAAGTCCTGTCGGGTCCAAACCTGCTGCCCAAACCCCTAACAAAAAGCTTTGCTCGAGGCGGTGTACAGTAACGACACCCAAATGACGGCTCCATTCTGATGCATACAAAAATTTGAGGTTTTTAAAAATATGAGCTTTAAAAAAAAAAAAAAATTCAAACTTCTCATCATTTTCCACTACAGAGCAGATTCAAAAAGTACATTCTGTTGCCAAACAATTTGAATTACTGAAAGAAACCCCCAGTACTCTGGGCCTGGGAACTGACTCCTGGCCTTCTCACCCAGGTCGAACAGAAAACCTGTGGGAGCAGGAGTGGGAGGGAAGCAGCCGTCAGGGAAGCTTGTTCTCAGCACTGCAGAGTTTCTGAGTGCAGCTGTACGTAGAGGTTGGATAAAAAGCCATGCTATAAAGATGAGAAGGGCAGATGAAGGGCCCTGCAGGTTTCCAAAGGATCCAGCCCATCAATAACCAAATCAATGAACGAGCAGCTGCTCACTGCTCCCTGCCACCCCAGTCCCACCCGTCGGTTGTTACTGCCACCCCAGTCCCACTCACTTGCCCACTGAGAATGCTTGTTTGGCACAAAGGTATCTAAAGAACTGTTCTACAGGGAAAAAATTTGTTCAGGGAATTTTCCCTGGTGGAAGAAACATTCACCTCTTTCTCCTCAGCATGCTCTGCAAGCAAAGCCTCACATTTTTCCTTCTCCCCCTCTCACGTTTTTCCTGGTACTCACAACAATCGAAGACGGGGGCACGCTGCTGCTCACACCTCTGCTCCTGAAGCTTCACTTCAGGTCCTGGTGCTAATAAACTCTTACTTCTCTTACCATAGGTTTTTGGTTGTTGTTTTGAGGTGCTTTTTTTAAGATTTTGGAATTTACTTCTACATTTCACATGTCTTGCTTATCACTACAAACATTTCCAGGAGGGCCTGCGAGCCAGAGGTTTTCTCTAGATGGACACACAGGTGTCTGGAAGTGCAGAGCCACCTGCACGCTTTGCAGCCTTCTTAATTTAACCAGAATCTTGAAAAGCCTTTTCAGTTGCAAAATGCAGCTTCCTGAGTGCAAACTGACGGGTCCCTGCCAGCCCCAGAAGGTACCAGAGAAACGTGGCACACATTTCTTTTGCTTTTTTTCCTTTGCAAGACCACAGCGCTGAATATCACGGTTTGACTCTGATTTCCTCCATAGCTTATCTCTTCTGCTGCCTCTTGTGCTGGTTTCCTTTGCACTTGAGCTGCTCTCTCCTCCTGTAGCTGATCAAATCATAGCACTGCATTTTGAATTTTTCTTTTTGTCCCTCACTCTCTTTTGGTTGGGTTTTGGGGTGTTTTTTTGGTTTTTTTTTTTTTGGTTGGTTGGGTTTTGTTTGTTTTTGGGTTTTGTTTGGGTTTGGGTGTTTGGTTTTTTTTTTAATTTGCCAGGAGCTCACATGCACACGTGGCGAGGAGCAGCCTGACATCATCTGACATCTCTTTGCTTCCTCATTTCAATATTAACTCTTTGCCAAGAAGCGAAACAGGTTTGGGGTCAGGGTGCTGAGTGCGTGCGTGTCTCTTGGCGTGAGCAAGAGCGTTTTTCCCCTGCTGTCCCTTCACAGTCACAGGGCATTTCACGCTGAGCTGCCTGAACCTGCCCAATGCTGTTTTTCACCAGCCTGACTCCAGAAGGGCCAGGTCTGTGGATGCTCTTCACCCTCTGCTTTGGCCAAGAGACAGCAGCAGGGCTCAGGGCTGGGGCTGCTGTTCTCTGAGGAGCAGCTTGCTGAAGGATTCCTCCCTCTGCGAGAGCGATAATAATGACACAGATGCAGTTTAAAGATGCATTTTGGGTAAGTGAGCCTTTCCTATATTCAATATATCTGGATTTTAAAATCTTTTCAAATACAGGTTGGTTCTAGATATAGTTTAGAACTAATTTAATCCCGTTCTGTGTACTAAATCTAGTTTAGTAAAAAGCCAAGTTTGTCTCCAAGGAAAATCATGCCGTTTGGTAGCACGTGTTTGATGCTAGGCAGAAGGATGCCTCATGGCAAAAAATATATGTCCAGTCTACATAAAACAATTGGCATTCCCAGTTCCTGTGGTAGGTCCAGAAACTGCTTTTGTGGTAGGTACAGGTTTGTCAGCCAGCGTGTGCAAAACACTTGCTCACCCACCTCCAGAGTCCATCCTGCTTTTAGGTGCAGAAGGGTTTGCACAAAATACATATCATAGAATGGGTTGGGTTGGAAGAGACCTTAAAGATCATCCAGTTCCATCCCCCTGCCCTGGGCAGGGACACCTCCCACCAGCCCAGGTTGCTCCAAGCCCCATCCAGCCTGGCCTTGAACCCCTCCAGGGATGGGGCAGCCACAGCTTCTCTGGGCAACCTGTTCCAGTGCCTCACCACCCTCCCAGCAAAAAGTCCAGGTGCTCAGGAGTCACACAGAGAATGCTGGCTGTGACACTCGAGAACTTAGCCCAAACACTCACAACTGGCTTAAAACCAGCGAATACTAAAGCAAGCAGATACGCTCTGACCTTGTTATTTGACTTTTGGTTGAAAAATCTCGTGGTGTCTTGTTTTTAAGCTCTTCCTCTGCAGTTACAAGGGAAAAGGACCCAAGTTGTTTCTCTCTCAAGGGTGAGCTGAGTGAGGCTCTTTTGCAATTGCTGCTAGATTTTAAGGAAGAAAGCTAAACAAAACAAACCCCTAACATGGCTAAGTTGGGTACTCAGGATGTTGTGTGGTTGCCTCTTGTCCTGGCAATCATTCTTCCAGCATCTAGGACTGCCTCAAAGACACACACAAAGGCATGTGAATTCTTCCTGCCCGTTCCCTATCAGGCCAAGTAGAACAGGACACGGTGCATTTGCTGCTTCTGCTTACTTTCTATCACCCGCCCTTCGGGGCAAACCCTCTCTTGGTATGAAACAGAAGGGCAGGGGCAAGAACCCATTTTTGTGAAGCAGCTTCCTCCCAGCACTTCCAGGAAGCCCTCCCCTCCCCCACTGCCATACCAAATTTGAACAGTTAAAAAAACCACTACAGAACGTAGTGAGGAAATAGAAAAGTTAATTTTGCCAGTAACCCCAGCTGAGCCTCACCACACCTAACGAGATGCTCTGAGTCACCGCTTCTGTGCAGCCACTGCCTGCACAGCCCGAGGCATGGGCTGGGACACGACTGGGAGCTTCAGCTTCTGCATTTCTGGACTTCCCTCACCGGTGTGCCATCTGACTTTGCGAACTGGGATGTTTGGTTTATTCACTTTTCAAGGTCTTGGTCTTTAGGGAGAATAAATCAGGTGTACTCCATGGACTGGAGCAGGGTTGGGGTGATCAATGCCAGCTGAGAACCTGGCCAGGCCAGTTCTTTATGGTTCTTCTTCCCTAAATGCCTCTCCTGTGCTTAGTCGCGTTAACACGACTATAATCCTTCCTTGGCTTTGAAGCTCATGCCTTCTTTAAAGGAAAGCATCTTTGGTGTTAGTGCAGTTTGCCCAAAAATGTTGTACCGTTGAGCTTGATTACCAGGGCAGAAACGTATCCGGTTGCAGGACGGGGGTTTGGCTGTGCAATAATAAGTCTTTGAAAATGAAAACTTACAGGATATTGCACAACGAGGCAAAAGAGTACAGCTCGCCCCTCAGATCACAAGATCAGCAAGTGGTTTTGCATTCATCAGGTTCTGTTGTGCTCATTAGTGAGAGGGAAATGTATTTGCTGCTCAGTTGCTCCAGTGAGCAATCACCTCCGTTAGTAGGTTTGCACCGTGAACGGAAACCATCTTCATGATTAAACCCAGAAAGAGCATTTTCACCACAGCAGCTGGCTCGGTGCAGGTCTCTGCTCTCTAAGACCTGTCTAAGGACACCACTGCACCCGTGCCCTGCCTGTAACTCACCCTCACACAACAACCCTCTGCCCCTACCATCAGTAAGCTTGTGAACAAGCAGCAGTGTCCTTAGTACCCACTGCACACTAAAATACACAAAGAAACCCCAGTAGCAGGAGGGCTTCCCCAGCAGAGGTGAGAGCACTGTTCACTCTTCCCCAAAGTTCCACATACTCCCTAAGAGCAGAGCGTGTTGTCTTTCAGGAAGATGCAAATTGTCCCTCATAACCAGTGTCAATCTTAATCTCTCTTTTCCCATACCAAATATCAGTGATAGGACTATATTAGAAACTTCATCCTTGTGCCACTTCTATTGTATTTTCTCTGTATCACGGCCTGGGCAAAAACTAGTGTGTATTCTTTAATTACAGCTTATGGTTTTGTACCCCCACACACTCCATGATGATTTAAAGCAAAGCTGCTCAAAGCCTCCACCTAAAATGTGCTTCTTAGTAGAAGTTTCCTATCTTCTGCTAGTATTTTTTTGAAAATATTAGTGAGAAGAAAGTACAAATGTGTTTTGATAGCCAGTGCAGGGCAGCTGGATGGATAAATGGATTCATACTAATAATACATTAATAATATTAATAATGCAAATGTACAAGATGTTTCCTGACTTCTCCAGCATTCTCTTAGGCGGGTAAATTCCAGTGTTGATGGGGAGTAGGTCTGTGACACCAGCCAAGTTTCATGTTAACAGAGAGATCGAGCAACACCTTTTCTGTGTGTGTGGCACAAACCCCACTAACCAGGAAAATCTTTCCCCTTCTGTCACAAATACCAAGTGTCCGTCTTAGTCTCACCCTGTGCTCCTGGACTCATCATCTGCTTTTCCCTGACATGAAATAAAGGGCCTTCTTCTGTTTTGCTTTTCTCCAACACGCTGCTCAGGTGGTGCTGGTGCTTACTGCCATCGCTCTGTGGCTCTGCCTTGCCCACCCAGGAAGGGGGCATGAGGAAGACTTTCAAAGGAGATGCTTGGTTTTGAGGCCAGCCCCAAAGTACCCAGAGCTGGGTGGGAGCAAATCTTTTCCCTCAGGCAGCTTTGAACCAAACTCAAGTGGCCGTGTCAATTCCAAAAATGGGCTCCTAAGGTGCTTAGGATTTAAAAAAATAATATTTCAAAAACATTGCTTAAAGTGTGAAGTGCTTGCTTGTTCTCAGCCGTGGACTGGCCCCAGGGCTTGTGGATTCTCAGTTTAAAAGTGCAAATGAGCTGGAGCTAAGGGCTAGCAGCCAGGATGCAGGCCTCCAGCAGGAGAGGGCAGGATTTGCCTCCCTGCCCTGTGCTGGGCTTCTCCTGCCCACCTTCCTACCTGTGCTGTCCCCACAGTTATGGTCAGACAGGGCAGCAGTGGGGCTGTGGAAGTGCTCAAGATAAAGAGCCTGTTACAAAGAAAGATGCTTCCTTAATCTTGTTTTGACTTCAGGCTGTATTCTACCTCAGCTCCCAGGGAAAGCTGGCTTTGTAAGGTGAGCCTCACAACTCTTACTGTAGCTCTTTTCACCCAGTGGTCTATAAAATATGCCCCAAAAAATGTAATTAGCTTAATGAACAATTTAACTTCTGATAAGACTCTGAACTGTGGTACGAGAGTGCAGAGATGATTATAAAAGTCACAGTAAAACTGTCTTCTAGACTCACTGAGCAATGCACTGAAGAAATACAATATCAACTGTTTAACTCAAAAAAGGGAAGTCTTTTTCCCAGCCACAGCCCCCCTGCCTTCCTGCCGCCGTTACCTTCTGCAGGGCTGCTCTTTGAAGCAGGATTGAGGGGGAAGCAGGAGCAGGCAGGGCTGTTGGAGGGAAGGAGCAGGGCTGGCTCCTGCAGGCCCGGCACCCGAGGCACGGTCAGCCTTGGCTCCACAGCAGAAGCTGCTCCATTATTTTTTCACATCTAATTTCTTCCTCCATTCCCCCAGCGGAGCCGGGGAGGACACAGCTCACTGGGGCAATGGGAAGCACCTCTGAAGGGGAGTCCAATCTCCCAACAGCCCCTGAAGCCTCAAGTAGAAAACCCAATTAGTTGTTGTGACCATGGAAACGCTGGTGCTTCACAAATCACCCCGAGAAGAGCACAACAGCTACAGTGGAGCTGAAATGAACCAGCACAGATATCCACACCAAGGCAAACACCTCAGCGGCTGCTTCCAACCCTGCGTTCCTAAACAGCACCAGGGAGGGTGTGCAGGAACCAAGCACAGCATGTCTGAGGGGGTTCATTTCCCTGGAGATGAGCTCAAATAGAAGGACTAGAGTTTTATTTTTGCAAATTCCATTTATATGCTCAGCTACTGCCTGCGTGTGGCTCGTCAGGCTGAGAGTCTTCCCTGCGCGAAGGAAAAGTGTCTGGGGGAGGTTTAAACAAATGGGCTGCTCCTAAGGACACAGGATCCTCTCCAGACCACGTAGATTAATGGGATTTTGGAAAGTTCATTTTAGGCCAGTGATTGAAAAGAATTAGGCAGTTAGATAATTACATTTTGTTAAAATTTTCTGATGACCGTGTTACATCTAAGTATCTTTTCTAGGGAGTTTAACTGGTCGATTGATGAAGTCGCTGTGACAATTTTGTTCGTATTTCTCCACAATTAGCCCTGGTTTATCTGTCGCGCTCTGCAAAAGTTGTTCGGTTTTGCTTGTGCTCAGAGAAATGGAGCTTTCTTATTTATGCCAACTTTAACTGTGCCATGGGCATGTGTTTTAAATATGGAACAGGTGAGTCATCACCCCTCCTGTCACCCGCACGTACACACACACATCTAATGAGCACCACCGAGAGCTTAACGAGTTACTTGGTGCACACAGCTCCAAACGGATCCTGCGGGTCTGTAACAGCCCTTCACACAAACACCAAGGAGGGTGTTCCCCCGGTTTGCTCAAGCAGGCTGCTGAGATGCATTTCCTGACAGCAGAGTCACAGAACAGCTGAGGTTGGAGGGGGTTGCCCAGCCAAGCCCCTGCTCAGCACAGGGTCAGCCACAACAGCTCCTTCTGAGTATCTCCAGAGGTGGAGACTTGACAACCTCTCTGGACAAACAGTCTCACCACCCTTACAGCAAAAAGCTTTCTAATGCTTGAACAGGGCTTTTTGTGTTTCAACTCCAGCCCACTGCCTCTTGCCCTGTGACTGGGCACCACTGAGAAGCCCTGGCTATGTCTCCCCTATTCCCTCCCACACTGAACCATCTCTTTTGCAGCCTGAGCAACCCCAGCTCCCAGCCCCTCCTCCCATCACACATTCTCCAGGGTGACTCTCAGAATTTCCCTGTGAATCTCCCTTCAAGATATTTTTGCCCTTGCAGGGCTGGGTGATTCATGACCCATCCCTTTCCTCCTGGGAGGGGGTGCAGTGCTGCAGTCCCGTTCTTCAAACTTTGTAGTCACCAGCTGGGGACACTGACCTTGCCTTGCTTTGTGCTAAGGCTCCACATTTCAACCCAGGGATGCTCATTCCATGCCTGCATGAAGGGAAATTAGGCTGCTTCATAGATAGAATTTTTTTTTGTTTTGTTATTGCTCAGCTACTTTTAGCTCTAAAACATCTTGTTTCTGATTTTGTTTTCAAGCCATACTGCAGCAAGGTAGATTCTGGCTGGCAGATGGCCCAGAAAACTCTTGTTTCACCTCCTGTTTAATCTGGGTTTTGTAATAAAACTCTTCTCAGCTGCCGCAGTTCAATAACATACAAAGTTCACTGGGTTGTTCAGGAAGAATTTGGGGATTTGAGGCTGGGGGGCATGGCTCTGCACAGGGATCACTCAGCGTTGCTTCGAGTGTCAAGGTTAAGGAAAAAAAAACACTGAAAATACGCATCTAGATCTGAACAGCTTTCCAGTTCCCCAAAGAGCTGCTCCCTTCCTATAAATGGAACGTAGTACTTCTCCAAAGCAGTGGAAAAACGTCACTGAACATGATTGAGGAATTGAAAAGTTCCAGGGGTCTTAGTAAAAGACTCTTGGTGCAACCTCATTTATACTTGAAATGAAAGGCGATAATTAGTTACTCTTAACCTTGAGAATTAAATGATAATTGACCAGCTCAGGGTAGCTTAGATACCAGCTTCTGCTGTTCCATTCAGAACAAACAGATAAATATACAGAACTCTTCAAACCAAGCTGCTGTTTGGTGCTGCTTTCAATTTGTCCAGGCCTAATTAATTCCTAAAATGAAAGAAAAATAAAAAATAAAGGGTGGGGAGAAGTGAAAGAAGAAAATAGGTTGTCAACAGCACTGAGGTCTGAGTCTCATGGCTTCATCCTATTTGCAATAGGTGCTGTAATTGCTGACGGGTCATTAACAAGTCAGGTCTGACAAACAGCCCCAGGGGGAAGGATGGAAACTCCCACCAGCCCCTGCCACTGAAAGACCCTGGCCACACATTTGATCAGGACTTACATTCCTGACAAAACCTTTCTTTGTGGGAAACCACATTTTAACTGGAAGTAGAGGAGCTGTTTTGAGAGATAAAGCCGTGTTTTGATGAAAAAGTCCACGTGGTGAAGGCTTCCTCTGGAGATTGAGCTTGAAGTTGAAGTTTCTAACCAAAGAGGAGGAGATCAAACTCCTGTGCAGCCTGCTCTGGGTGGAGCTGCTTTGGCAGGGGGGTTGGACTAGATGATCTCCAAAGGTCCCTTCCAACCTCGTATCATTCTGTGATTCACCATGTGATATTATTCAATAAGAGACCGAAGCAACATTTGATTTCACCACTGACTCCAGCACTGTGGCAAAACACTGCTGTGCCATGTGAAAGGCAGGCACAGAAACTCACATCAGGAATCTCTGCTGAGTCCCTGGAAGAAGTCACCTTGCTGTATGGATTTAGCTGTTGTCTAACCACACGGAGAAAACATACACTTTTAGCTGTGTGTCACCACATGGAGAAAATACAAAGGGATGCTGCCACCTCAAGCCTGTGTCATACAGCCACATCAAGCTCTGATGGAAAACTAGCAAGGGATTTTCCTTCCTCCTGTCCCACTTCTCACTATCCCCATCACAAAGGTGTTCCAGAAGTTTGCCATATTCAGATTTCCTGAATGGACTCCTAGCTTTTTGTCACACTTTTTCCCGTGACGCACATCTGGCTGCTGGCCCCTTTCTCCTTTCCCTAGCACAGAACCATCAGGGGGATCAACTGCTGAGCAGGAGGAGCATGCCATGTCCTGAAGGTGGCTAGAAACATCCTGAGACCCTGCCTGAAGGGAATTTAGGTCAAGGCAGTGAAAACCAGTAGGAATGGGCAAATATAAGCGTGATCTCAACCTGGTAGAATATGTGCAATCAAGAAAGGGTGCACTGTTTATTCCTGGCCACTTTATGATACAAGACACTTGGAGTAAAACGAAAAATGACACCATCTCAGAGTTCTCCTACTCAGGATGAAGAAGGTGTTCTTGTGAAAAAGGGCAGCACAAGGTTTCCGTTTCCTGACTTTACTGATGCTCTTTGTGGAAAGTTCCTGAACTGAAGCATCATGAGGGCTGGGCAGCTGGGAGGTGGTGATACCACAGCGTGTCTCTGAAACTCTGCTTCTGCCTTCCAACATGCAAAGCTCCTTCCACGTAACGTTTGAAAGAAGCTGAAAGTTCAGAGCTCACTGTCATGTTCTCCAGTCCTCTCACTAAAGCTTGGGGGATTGATTTTGTCATTAATCATGTTATGAAATTAGAAACTCTACTATGCAAAGAAAGCCAGAACAAAACCACCATAAAATCTTGCACTCTTACAAAGAGAGGAAAAATTAAGCTATAGCTTTTCTTCCCTAGGATAAATATGATTTAATTAAAGTATTAAGATGAGAAGCTACAGCGGAGGTAATAAGCACCAGCAGAGTCCTTCTATTAGACTGGAATTGAGACTTTGCAAGTTTGTTCCATTGTGTTCCCGAGTGCCATTAGTTTGCCAGCCACCAAACCACCAAACCACCTGCAAAGGTGAAGAAGGCTTTTGTGCAGCCATGGCTTTGTAGCTATGCAAATCACGGGGTGATTAAAACGTGAAGAGAGCCAAACAACAGGCCAGGAGCACAAGAATGCCTAACACACAACTCATGAGGTGCCAGCGAGGAGGGCGAGGGCTCAGGAAGCCAAGGAGTAAATTCCTCTCGTCAGCAGAACTCTAAACCAGCCATTTCCTTCTTGGAGAAACCCCACAATGTCACAGAGAGGAAAAGGCCACTGGGAAGCTGCTGGTTTGCTCAATGTCACCAATTTTGCAACGCTACTGTGAAGTTTGTGAAATGTCGATTTCAATTTATTTCTGAATACCCTGGCACTTGCAGAATCGGAGTCTGATGAGAATCTCTGCTCTCATTTGAAGTTCTCCAGCCTCCCTCGTTACAGGGGGAAGCCCAGGATGGCAATCTAGTAGCTCAGCAATTGGAACACTACAAATGCAATGGGTTTTTGAGTCTGATTTTTGAAGGTGCCATTCAAGGTGCACATCTATGTTATATCTGGCAATAAATACTGCTCGCTCCCCATGAAAATTACTGCATTGCAGATTTGGGCAAGAGGCTGCAGTGAAATTGCAAACCAAGCCTCATGCTGAAAATGCCAAATAACTCCTGAAAATATCACAAAGAAGTCCCGAGATGCCCACCTGCCTCCCCAGCAAACACGTATCTAATGTGCAAAGAGCAAATTTACAAACAACAACAGAAATGTTATACAGCCAGCTCCAGCCCATCTACTCTTCCTCGCATTTTTCTGTTTATGTGGAAAAATCATATACTTTTAAAAATAAGTACTGGGTTTTTTTAAGTTTATATAAATTCTGTGGTCAGTTCAGTCCTGGAAAGCACAAGCAACCATCCCATTCCTGTCCATTCTAACCAGTTCCAGCCAGTAAGAAAAGGGAGGTCTGACATGGTACAGCAGTACGCAGCGTGGGTGCACACTTTTAAACTCATTAACCAGTTTGTTATCACATGAAAACGTATAGAAAAGGACTCATATCCCACCAAGCACTGGTGAGAGGAGACTGTTTTGGTTAGAGGCTTCTGCTGCAATGCCCTTCTATTCTGGACACCGATGACTTTCCCTCCTTTATGAGCTCACCTCTTAGGTTGCACAGCTGAGTTTTTGGCTGTGAACACATTTCCAGGACAAGGCAGCAGAGGGTCAAGCTGGGAACCTGGGGTTTTGTTTTGGAAAAAGGCTCTTTCATGTCTCACTGGTGTAGCGCAGAACTGGGACAGCATCATCATGTTCCTCACTGCTCCTTGTGGCACCCGGGCACCACTCCCCAGCATCGTGGCTGAGCTGGAGCCAAGATTGGCACATTCACTTGGATATCAGATATATAAATTAGTGGTATTTACTGCTATCCCATTTTATTTCAGGATAGCTTGAGTGGTGCAGAAAAAAGAGCAGTGAACTTCCTAAAACACTTGTTATCATGTGAAGATATTCCTAGAAACACCAGGAAATTTTGAAGTATCCCAAGGGAAAAAAAAAAAAAACGGGGAACACAAAGAGAGTGATTCACTTACATGATAGAAAGTAGCTGGCCCAGTCAAACGTACTTTGAGGTTATAAATCATAGAATCATAGAACTGTCTAGGCTGGAAGGGACCCTTAAGATCATCTAGTCCAACCATCAACCTAACTCTGATAAAACCATCACTGAACCATGTCATCAAGCACTATGTCAACCCGGCTTCTAAACACCTCCAGGGATGGTGCCTCAACCACTTCCCTGGGCAGCCCCTTCCAAGGCTTAAGAACCCTTTCAGTGTCAACATTTTTCCTGATCTCCAATCTGAACCTCCCCTGGTACAACTTGAGGCCATTTCCTCTTGTCCTGTTGCCTGTGACTTGGGAGAAGAGACCGACCCCTGCCTCTCTAAACCCTCCTTTCAGGGAGTTGTAGAGGGCAATAAGGTCTCCCTAACAGTCAAACAGTCATGGTTGACTCTTGGCTATTAAATCTGTTTGCTGCTCACCTGCAATAAATACTTGGCCCTTGACAGAGCCCTTGAGATCAAGAGATCAAGGTCAGCAGATCAAGAGATCAAGATCTAGAAACGCTCTTTTCCAGCAGTGCCAGCACAGAGCGGTGTGATGCAATGATGCAATTCATTGACATAACTCACTCCGAACAACTCGCTTTCAATCCCGCACGGAGATACCTTGTCTGATACAACTGTGGATATAAAGGATTTCTTTCTGACAGCTGGAAAAGATATTGGCAGAATAATGCTTGTTCAAAACTCACTATCCCCTGTTCTCCCTAAACTTCCTCCTCACAGCAGTAGCTATTTCATTTTTGAACATGGAAAAATGAATCTTTTGTTTTACCGAAGTTGTTAAGAGTTTTCCTTAAGTTAACAAGACAAGCTGTGATGCAAGAAACCCCACATTTGATACCTTTTACATGATTCGGTTTCATTTTTTTCTTCTTTTTTGAAAATCTCTATGAGCACTTTAGGCAATTTAACAATACTTACAATTTTCAGTCCAAACCCCATCTTGATAATACTTCTGATAAAAGCCTTGGGAAAATATGACTAAGACAACAGACAAGGACTGCATTTTTATAGTGAAATATTTTCAACTTAAGAAAATGCGGCTGGTTTTTTTAAAGATTTTTTTTAATATTTGCAGACAATACTTTCCAGATAATTCCCAAATGCAGGCTCCTTAGGCTAACAGGCCAACAGAATACTTGATAGCTGCTCCACGACTGTCAGTGCTCGCAGCACCGCAGCTCGCAGCCAGGCTTACCATAGATGTGCAAACCAGTTAATGTGCAGGTTTTGATATTATCTCTATCACCACAACAGCTCAGCACCATCCTGCCACGTCCCAAGCAATGCACCCAGTGTCTGCACCCCAGTTATTGTTTTCCAGCCTTTCTTCCCCACCAGGGGAGCACCTGTGGCCGTGCTGTGTCCTGGGGGTGACTCTCCCCATGTACCACCTAGGACCCGAATCCCTGCAGAAATCAAATCAGCAGCTTTGCAGCTGGAGGCTCTGGGGAAAAGGCCTTTTTTGCTGACAGCCAGAACGGCAGCTCCCCTGAGCAGTGGAGGCAGTGGAGGTGGAGCTGCAGTGGCACTCACTGAACAGGACACACCACTTCAGCCGCAAAGCAGCCGAGATGCTAAGCTGCTGAGAGTTCAGCTTGTGATTCCACGATTATCTCTGATTATCCTGCAGGAGCAGGTAGAGGTGTGAATTGTGGTATGTAAACTACCCCTAAAAAGAGTTCTGTGTGGGCAAGCCAGGCCCCAGGATGGTGTTCAAAGTGCTCCAAGAAAATAAGCCACAACAGAAAAGCCCACAGTTCCTTCAGCACGACCGTAGTGACTTGACCAATTCACGTCACTTTCTGAATATGAGTAGTTTGACACGCAAGGGTGTATGATCTAGTGAGAGCTCTGCTCACAAGCCTGGATATTTTTAGAATCTTAGAATGGTTAGAGTTGGAACGGACCTTAACAATCATCTAGTTCCAGCCCCTCTCCCCGAGGTGGGGACATCTCCCACCAGACCAGGTTGCTCCAAGCCCCATCCCGCCTGGCCTTTTGCTTCAGTGCAGACCACTGCAATAGCTGTCTACCAAAACCCTGCTTCAGCAGCCAGCAAAGCATTGCAGTCTTTCCTACTTGGTATCATTGCAATAGCACCCCTTGGGACTTCAAAATGTAGGTGTTTGCTCTTCAAAAGGCCTCACAGCCCCCTCTGAGGACCTGAGAGCCTCAGAGAGCAGATGTGCTGGCAGGCCCATCCTCAGCTAAAGATGCAAGACTTGGCACCAGGTTACTCAGCTCTGTGCCACCAGCAGGTAAGCAGAGACCATGTCACCCCACGGCAATCTTTGTACTGAACTTTCTACCCTCTGGGCAGGGAACTGACACCATCAGTCTTCCCACCAGCAGCCTTCATTACCAAACCAAAATCCCCAGAGCTTCTCCCTTGTGGCTGCAGAAACCAGCTCGGAGCTGGTCCTGAATAATCTCTCCCACAATTAACTCCCCATGTTTGCCTGCGTGATTGCCGAGGGAGAAACTTCTGCCAGGCAGGACGGAGCAGTCCCAAGGCACCCATCTCTTTGAGAAAGAGCTTAGGGGAGGGAGCAGCATCATTAAGCCTAAGAGGGAAGAAAGAGATGGGAAGAAGAAAGCACGTCTCTGTGTGCTTGCTGTCAACACCTCTGCTTGCAGTCTTCCGTGTCGCCTTTCAAGTATTCTAGGAAAAGCTGCTCTGGTTAAAATAGAGGATAAAATTTGTGTTTTTCATATACTCCCCTTCACGTTTCTCTCATCCCTGGAGGAACAGTGTTGCTCATTGCAGTGGAGGGAAGCATCTTCTGTAAACAAGAAGAGAGGAGATGCTGCCTCTCCCTTGGCTGTGGTTCTCCCCGAGAGCAGGAAATTCCCAGGCTGCGGGGCAGAGCCCTGTGTGCGTGTGGAGTATTGACACAAGAATCTCAGGGCAACACGAGTCTGTCTGCAACGCTGAAATCCCTTTGTCAGGCACTTTCTTACAAGCGATTACAGGTCTGCTGGACAACACAGATTAACTAATCCTCATTATTAAAGTAACAATGAGTAAATCCTCTTTCAGAGCCGCACATGATTTGACGAAGCAGAATCACTTTCTTGGCAATAGGACAAACTACTGGTGGTGATTCAAATCACACTCTTCCAAGCAACTACCTAAACAAACTATGTGTTACACATTTAATGAATACATTTATTATTCAGTGGATATATTTTTTTCTAATTTCATTAAAAAATTAAATGGTTCTTAAATAGGCTATTCATTAGTTCTGACAAACACTACGAAGCCCCAGCTGAGGTGCCCAAGCACTACCCAGGCAGTACAACTATAGCAACCTCTACAAAGCCACTGGATGCAAATGCCAAGTGTAACATAAAACAGTAAATGGAAAATAGAGCAAGCACAAGACAGCTTATCAAGGCTAGATAGTTATTTAATGTGCTACAATCTTGCTGTCTTGGTTGTCTTGATAAAGAAGGAACACGGTCTGTTGTGTTGCTACACAAGAAACCCATAAGAAACTAGAGAAGGAAAACAGAAGAGGATGGAACAGACACAGCAGGAGAAGAACAACAACTGTAAAGTGGGCAAAGACAGGTCTTGGGGACATGCTGGTGGTTCGTGCCAAAATGGAAACGCCTGAGCTGGAGAAAAGGATCTTGAGAGCTGGACTCAGGATTAATTTTATTCAATATATTCATTGGAGATACTGGCAGAAGACATTCAGAATCATCTGGAAATAGTTGTTGTTGAAATGAATAGGTAGAAAGAAAATATTGTACAGGAGGTATCTGATAACCTTCCAAGCCTGAGGTAACAGAAAGCAGATAAAATTAAAGTTTCAAAGTGCAAAATGAGAATAAGAGATCAGTAGCAATACACTCTGGGACCTTGTCAAGTAAAATTACAGGAGAGGAGAAAATTGCAGGTACATCAATAGCTCGTAGCTCAGTTCGGTACCACTGGTACAATTTGATAGTGGAAGAAGGCAAATATGATCCTCTGATGTACCAGAAGTGTTTCTTAGAGAACAGACACTGATACCACAGTACAAAGCATCCATTAGGCTTTACTGGAGTAGCAGAGCATCATCCTTGTTCAACAGGGATTTATTTATTCAACCTTGAGCAGGTGCTATAAGAACATGGGAATCAATGGAATGAAAAACCAGTATCACAGGAAAGGGCAAAGGAGGTTAGTCTGGATTCAAGAAGAGGTTGAGAGGGGATGCAGTCATACACCACATGAAAAAAAGAGCTGTTGAAATGAAAGGAAAACGCTTGAGTGAGTAAACTTACCCTAAATGATTTATGGCTGTGGTGGTTGTGGTTGGAAGTTAAGCAGCAGTGTTGCAGGCTGAGTGACCAGAGCAGCTTCAACTTGTCTCAGCCTGAGCTGTCACCTGGCTACCTTGCCTCTCCCTCCTTTCCTGTGTCATAATAGTGGCACAAGTTATTTAGGCCACAGCCAGATCTGCTGCCTGGGAGGCTAAGGCAGCCCTTGTGTCGATTTTAGATGCTGTGGTTTCTGAACTATGGCTTCCATGTTCTTCAGGAACACACAGTGAGGACAACAAACCAAATTTTGAGATGGATCCCCCAAAATGAAGAAAGATTAAATGAGTGTCTGTGGTAGGAAATCTTTCCTAGACCTGCATTTGGCTGGACAAGAGTCAGCCACAGGGACAAAACCCAGGTGAATCCAGCAGGTAGAAGCTGATGCCTCCATCAGAGGAGATTCCAGCTCCTCCCTCAGATGCAGCTGCAGTGGCTCCATTTTTAACAAGTTTTAGGCAACAGAGAGAAAGCAAAACGGATGAGTAAGGCAGTGGGTGCCTGCACTTGGCACACACAGGTGTGGGAACACGGCTCCCACACCCTGCTTGGCAGACAGCCTGCCATCGAGGAACATGCAAGAGCTAGGACAGATTCCACATTCAAACAGTTATCTTTCTATTTGCATTAAAGGGCTAAAATATCCCTACAGTTATAATAAGCAAAATCTGGCTTCCGCATTTCTACATTCATTGCAGTAAGGAAGCAGGAAGGCAGAAGGATAGAGCACAGGAGGTGTCGTGAGCAGCGGTAAACAGCACTAACCCTGCTGCAGATTTTAATATGGTATTGCTTCTGCCCCTTGTGTTTTTATGGCTTAGAGCAAGATGTTCAAGCAGCCAAATGGAGTCACTTCGGCAGCTTTATCAGGCCCACAGAAGGGTTGGCCCCAGCACGCTCTTGGGTTTGTGCGTGTGGTTTTGGGTTGAGAATGAATTTATGCTGCATTCTCCATTTAGGGAATTTAGTAAGCAGTTCTCTCAGATACTCAGAATTTGCCACCCTTTCCTTATAGCAACTGTGCCAGCTTCAAAGAGGTGGGGGAAGACACTCAGTGAGTTTTAGCATTTATTAAACAAGGAGGTATGTTGAACAGAAGTGGCAGAGTAACTTTACAGCGTGCTTGTGGCTGCATGCCCGGCCGGCAATACAAACTATATGGTATTTTCACTTAGCCCTGGGTACTATTTCTGGGACAAGGAAACTGTGTGCACAGCTATGGGATGTAGTTAATTGTATCTGGAAATATACAATCAAAATGTTTAGGCTGAGAATTGGTTGTGGAGCATCTGACCTGAGCGGTTTCTGCCAGGCAGAGGGAGCAATTTCTGGGAATGCTTCCTGCCATTGGGATGGCCTCAAAACAGAGGGAGGGGAGAAGTGTCAAGTCCATCATCAGGGAATTATCGAGAACCTTTCCCGCTTTCCTCTATGAATGGCAAAAACTTGCTTCTTCCCATTTATTTCACAGCAACATCACCCCCTGGCATGTGCGTGTGTAACTTGCCCTTGGAAACATTAGGAAAACTGATTTTGTTTTCAAGATCCTGTTTTTCAGGGGTGATCACATGCATCAGATGAGCCTAGCTAATCCTATAATTTTCCTGGGGTTGCAACAGTGATATCAGTGGACCCACTGCACTCTCACTATGTCCTTTCATCTCCATCATTACCTGGCCTGGCTCTGTGGCACAGACGCTTTGCTCACAGAGGCATTTGTCTGTATGTCCTGTGACCCGTTATCTCGCTGTCTTTCCTTTCTCCCCACTGCTCCTGATAAGAGTGTCCATTAGGGAAGAAGGAATTACCGCTGTCAAGAAACTGTAGCACTGGAAATATTACTACAACCTGTAGCTTTACAAAGATTGTCTACAGAAATTTATCCTAGCTCTTGAAGAAGTGGAAAAAACCTGCTCCCAGGTCTGCAGATCCCCAAATCTCTAGGGTCTGGATAAGCAGCACATCGGCTACCCCCACTCATCCCAGAGCTCGCCCTGCTCCTCTCCAGCCCTGGCAATAAGGAAGCAAAGCTGCAAAGCTGCAACTCCAAGTGCCCAACAGTGGCTTGCCAAAGGATCCTTCCCAAGTCCCAAAACTTAAACAGCTGTCTTCTTCACAGCCATGGTGGAAAGCAATAAACTAATGCAATTATTAGAGGATAACTGCTTAAGGGATGGCAGATAGATGTATAAACTGCATTCAGTTTGTGTACTAGCACTTGTATTGTGCACAAACTGCTTGAGGGAATGAGCATATTTACTCTCTGTACGTGTACAGAGTCTGTGATTTTGCCATAACGCTATAACATAAAGCTCAGATAACGTCCCCCACTACATTTTCAATAACATTATCATTATGTACTGTTTGAATGAGGCTCTCAAAGTAAAATGGCTTGTCCTGATCCTGTTGAGAGTCAGTGGGAGGACCAGGAGCAGAAGACAGGACTCTTCCCCTAGTGCCACATTCAGAGCACACTGCAATTTCATTCCCGACCCTTTCCGTGCTCCCAGCATGTCCTCAGCAGCACTGAATTTCTGGGGCTCTCATTTACCATTGCTGCCGTGACACCTGGAAGCTGGGGAGAAGGCTGAAGAAGTGCAAGACTAGTTGTTTTATTTCTTATTACTCGGGTATTTTTGTCTGAGATGCACAGGGCTGTGCTCTGATGGATTATGTGGGCAAGGATGATCCTGACGAGTGGACTTGTGTGATGGGGAGGGACCCAGAGGGCACAGAGCCCTGCTGGAAGATGAGAGCCCTGCCTTTGGGGGAGCAAACTCCACCAGGCTCTGTGGCCTCCCCTATCCAGTGTGGCTGGCTGGAAGTCAGAGATACCCTTGGCTGGCTGCATTTCCATGGGGACACAGAGCAGGAGGGCTGCAAAAATACCCAAAGGCACAAGTGAATCCCATGTATTGCACAGGGATTGGGTGGCAAACACAAAAGCAAGGGGAGCAGCACTCAATGGCAAGCAGCTCAGAAACACAGACTTCCCATTTTCTGCAGATCCAGCTTCCACATTCCTAAGCTCTCCACATGCCTGTCTTATATGCTTTTTCTTAAAAATCCTGTCGTGTTGAGTTTGCACCAGAGGCAGTCTGATTCAAACAATGAGAGGAATTGTTACAGCAGTCCCAAAGGAAGACACAACAGCACATCCCAACCCAAGTGTTGCCTGACAGCAAACTGTCTCCCTGCGCTACAAACCCCCCCAATTAAACCACCACATCACTGATGAGATGGTGCAACCACTGCCCCACGTATTGATGATATTCATGAGAGATTCCTTCACCTCTCCACTTGCATGTAGAGGGCAGGTCACTGTCACATTGAGGGTCCTGTGGCAGTGAGTGGACTCCAGGCATTCTTTTCAGAAAACATATGGGAAGAGGAGCTGTTGGCTTCAAGAGGTCCTACACAACTCTGCAGAGGTCTCACACCCAATGCTAAACGTGACTTCCCCAAAAAGACAGCTAGTGCTGCTTTGCCCACAGGAAAATTTGCAACTCACTTCACTTTTTTCAGTATTAAAAAAAACCCTAAACTTGATTTCATAAAAGCTTTTACAGATTTTCACTTTGGAGAAACCTCACCCATACCTGCACCCTTAGCCCTGCCCCAGCTGCCGTTGCTCTGGGCACATCTAAAGGTCCATTTGGATTTTCCAGAGGGTTAATTTGCTCCATATGACCAACAGTAGGCCTCTGGGAAACTTGCAAACTATGCAGACACATCAGCTGAACTCTTTTCTTTTTCTGTCTTCAGAGCAAGGAGTTCACCTTCCACACTGGCTACGAGGTACTTGTGCAGCGGCTGCTGGATGGGAGGAAGATGTGCAAAGATGTGGAGGATTTGCTCAAGCAGAGGTAAGAAAATCAGAGTGAAAAAAGTGCAAATAGCCTCTGGTTTCTCTCCTGTTTGGCATCTGGAAAGGAAGAGCAGGCTGCTTCTGAAATTGGTAGTGATACTAGCTTATGTAGAAAAGCCTGAGCCATTTGAATCCTAACCTATTGATGTGATTTGTGAAGGTAAATGACAAATAGAAACGTCAAAGACTTGAGAAGATTGAAAAAGTCAGAATTCCAGAGCTCCATTAAGATCTTGGTCCTGAACCACACGGTAGCACGCAGACCCACAAGTAACTTTACTGAGTTTCCCCTTTTACAGGGAGAAAATGACTTGCACATTTTTCTTTCTCTTTGACCACGCTGTTGCCACAGGCACTGTTTCAGCTTCCTGCCGCTACCAAAACTGGGCCATTCTGCAAATATGGACAAAGCTAAAAAGATGCCACTCAAAAGCCTTTGCCAGACACCCAAGACAGCCCACGTGCTTTGCCAGCCTTACCAGAGTTTGAATGACAATCCTGTAGTTTCTGCCTGTCCTTTAGATGCTTCTCGGGTGGCACTCATCAACACCTGTGGACAGCTGACACTTTTGTGGGTGAGAACACACACACTGTGTAGCTGCTCTGACTCCTTTGCCATTCCTTTTTTGTAATTCTGACTTAGAAAAAATGTATCTGAAGTCTCTGATTTGAAGTAGCTGGGTTTCAACAGTTTGAACACAGAGCACGAGGGGCGCACACATGCTCAAGCATCATCTGTAGGAAGGACCACACAATTAGGGGTTGTATATTCAGCAGGTAACCCTAGAGCAGTTCATCTCAGAACTATCTCCTCAGGAATATTGCTCTGCCTCCCTCAGTCACAGCCTGCTTTGTCTTCCCCATGCTGTCCCCATCTAGTTTTCTGGTTTTGCACTGGATTTCTGAAGGCTACTTTTCAAGCCATGGGACTTCCAAGGGTATGTGAGCTGTCAATCCAAGATTTGGCTATTTGACAGTGTGAAGAGTCTCCCATCAAAATCTGAAGCTACTTGAGTTGCTTTTCTTGACCACCAGCGGAAGGATATTTTATTGCTGCACATTGCACAGTCCTGAACTCACACCTGTCTGAGGGGAGTTCAGCTCCCACCGTTTAAAATAGCTCCTTTGTGACTCATAACTTCCAGAGACCAGAATGAATTGCAGCTCTGCCTGTGCCCAGTGCTGCACCCGCCCGTGTGTCTTTCCAAAACACAGCAGAGGTTTCTGCAGGTTGCAGGATAATGCTCTTCATGGTTTGAGGTGGAGGCACGAAGGGCTTTCCGCAAAGAAGAAAGAATACACCTACAGTTATTTTGCACATCCAAAAGCTGCAAGAACAGATGTTTCCACGAACGTTTGCATACCCCCAAAACATTCCAGTGAATGTGTGTGTGCTTGTGTGTGCACACGCATGTTAGGGGAGGAGGAGAAAAGATAGTGGGCACTGAGTTGCAGAAAGGATGTATTAGATCCGGTTTATTTCTGGAAGATGATGTTTTGGCTTGTCCTCATGACCTTCATGGGAATGGCCTAGGAGGAGATCAAAGCATAGGATGAAACTCAGTTCCTAGAGGCTGCACATATCATGGGCTTCATGCCAGAGTTTCAACAAGGACTCCTACAGCAGCTGCCCTGAGTCCTGGAGCCAACTGCCCTGGCTGCACTAACGCTTTATCAGTTTTCCACCCTGGTCATTTTTGCTCACAAATAGCCCTGCCTGGTCCAGAGGAGGGCCTAAGGGTTCCAGCTCTGGATGGCTGCAGGGAAACCTAGAAGCTGTGTGCAAGGGTACCAGCAAGCGGGGAAGGCAGCACCGGGATGTGAAATGTGGTGTCCACCTCCTGCCCAACTCCTCCGGCCCTGGGCTGGTCCCACACAGCTGAGGTTCCAAGAATTTTTGACCCAGGGGTTTTGCAGGAGCTGGCAGTGCTTTTTCCCCCCTGCTGCACTGTGTCCCCAGTAAGCAAAGCGGGTCAGTAGCACTGGAGTTATCCTCACTGCTGCACATCCACTGGCACTGAGCAAAGCCTCCGACACCAAAGTGTTTCTTGTTATTAAAATCCAAAGAAAATTCATCTATTCTCTATATTTTATATACTTCTGCAGTGCATCTGCATCTCTGGAGTATATTTCTGTTTTGATGACATTTCATCCATCTAACACAAGAAAAAAGCAGTGCCCCTGCGTGGTGTGTGGCTGTGTTCTGCACCCCGTTCTTCCAGGAGGAATCAGGACAGGACACAGGACACAGCAATATTTGACAGCAACTGACCAAACCCACAGGCAGGGGCCATGAACAACCTTAGCTCCAGACAGTAGGCTGTTGTACCACCTGCACTGCCCTTCCACCACCCTGATGGATCTCCTTGGGCCGGGGGAAAGCCCCCAGGCACAACATGCCTCAGGTCACAGAATGTGGTTGCAGACCTGTGGCATTGCATCACAGCCAGTGGTACAGGGGCAGAGGAACAGCCGAAAGGGCGGTGGGGTGTTCCTCAGACAGACCCACCCCAGCAGCTGCTGCGCTGCAAAACCGAAAGAGCAGCCCTCAAAAGGCTGGAAGGCAGCAAATTGCAATCACAGAGAGCATGGGCAGGAAGGTAGATGCAAGAACAAGCCAGCAGGGCTGCTCGGCCTCCCACCCACATCAGAAGTCCTTTCTTGAACTAAGAGCGTGTTTCTCTAAGGTAGAGTTTCAGGCTCAGAACTGTTTGAAACCCCTTTTGAAAACTGGGTCTACCCTGAACAGCCCCCCAGCCCCCCAAATCCTAGCCCTAGGTTCTCTCTTCATTATTTCTTACTGGCCATTCAGTAGTTTTTAGCAGCTACTCAAAGGCTGAAAACTCAGTTCCACCCTGGTCTTGCACCCAGGGGGAAGGAAATAACACATTTAGTACAAATTCTTTTCGGGTTTTGTTGTTGTTTTTTTTTTTTAAACTGAGAACAGAAATTTCTTCCAGAGCCGGGGAGGGGAAAACAACAAACAAATAACTGTATTTCTTTATTAACCATAGAAACAGAGCTGCTTTCCTGAATCACTAGTTACAGTTCCCCATTAGGTGAGACACTGCACGACACTGTCCCCTCCACACAACTGTCACAGCCTCACCAGGAGCAGGACCCCTTGCCCCTCCGCCTCCACTGCAGCTCTCCAAGCAGTACCTCACATTTCTAATGGCTGGAAAGTCTTCTGCTGCTCCCAGCTCCCAATTATTCACAACCCCTCTTAAACAGGGCCCTTGGAACCTACTCTTTACTCCCCTCCCAGCCTTCACTTTGATGGATCAGGTCAGCCAAAGAGGCTCCCTGACCTGAGCATCGCTACACTTCCATACACATCTTCTTCAAAGAAGTCAATCTGGGGGGGACAGAGTTGTACACAGCACCCCACAGCAATCAAAGCCGTGGGGATGGGCTTCATTTTCCTTCATTTCTTCTAGAAATAGCTCAACCGATATATTTTAGAGGTAGCTAATAGCACTGGATTTGAGGAGATGGAGGTCTTAAAGAAACTTTCTCATGTTTTATATCTCAGATGCAACTACAAGATTTGCATAAACACAATCCTGGTACCACTAAGAGAAACTGAATGAGTTTTTCTTTTAACAGAGCACAAGCAGAAGAGAGGTATGGGAAGGAGCTGATACAAATCGCCCGGAAAGCAGGAGGACAAACAGAGATCAAGTAAGGAATTATTTTGTTACTAGTGCAAACAGCAGAATTTTGAAAGCAGTATCAGAGTCGTGTGGTTTTGCCCGTGAAGGAGGGCACAAGCTGCTCAGTGTGTCACACAGCATTTCACAATGTACAGGAAAAGTGGGGAAACACCATAGTCCTTCAAAGCAGGATTTGCAAAAAAAAAATCTCTATTTGGGCATTGCCAGGTCTTTGCTGAGAAACGTTTTAATTTCAGGATTCCTAACGATGTTTAGTATTTGCTCCCAAAAGCAATATTAACATTCCAAATGTTTGGGATGGTGGCTGGGCAATTCTGGCAAGCTGGTGGATATCGAGAGACTGAGACAGAACAAACCCAACACGGAAAGACACCAAAAATTAGCTCCTCCAGCAGGAAAAAGGCTTAGCTTAGGAATGCAAACTGTAAACCTCTCTGCAGGGACTTAATTTGAAAGAAATCAATGGAACTACTGAAACACACTAAAATGACACATATTTTTCTCTGTCTCCTCTACTACTGCCTTAGATCAGATATAAATTGTGTTGGGAGAGGAAGACGCATGTTGGCATGGAATTTAACTTAATAAACACTGCTGATAAACTGCTGCTGTTATTGATGGGAGCAGCAATAATGAGACATTTTGTCATTATTGTAACAAGTAATAATCCAGTAATAAAGTGGCGGAGGATGAAGATTTGGGGTCACAGAAGACAAGCCTGAAAGTGAAGACCTCAATCTAAACACAAACCAGCTCTATTGATCCCTGGGGCCCTCTACCCTCATCCATCCCCTATCTCATTTCTTAATTGCAGCCTCCTTTTTGTGTCAATTTATCATTCTCAGCAGGAGCACGGCTTCCTGCTCATATTTTATGGGAAAACTTGACCTCAGACCCTTGCACCACCACGGCATGCGAGTGCCAGGCAGCCACCCGAAGCATTTGCTATCAGTTTGGTGGTGGCACATCCAGGGTGACAGGGGAGTTGCTGCATTAACCCAAGCGGGCAATGCCGAGGCTCATCCCAGAGCCTGCCTGGGCAAACCTCTCCTCCCCTGGTGCTCCATCTCCCTTTTGCCCCCAGGCAAGGCAAATATAGCAAGGTTCCCAGCAAAGGCTGCTGGAGGTGGCTTCTACCTTCCTGCTGTCTCCATTTACAGACTTCATCAGAGAAAAAGGAAGGAGAAGAAAAAACAGTTTGAAATTAAAAGAGTGCATTAAGAATGGATGGCTTCTTCCCACACCAAAGGCTAAGACCAGTGTTCCAGGAGTAAGGAAAGGCTCCACCTAATTTTCTTTACTGGCAATGCAGGCAGGCAGAGCAAACTTATTCAGGAACAAGACAGCTTTGGCTGCCCTTCTGTGACTTCGGGGATAATTCATGGGTCTGTCTTTTCCTAAGAGATTATAAGAGCTCGATTTAGAGGCAGAGCCAAGTCCCGGAGTTGGGATATGGATCCAAGTGCCCCTCAAGTTGGGTGAAGTTTGGACTCAGGCCCAGCTCCACTTTGATCCAGCAATTTTATAGCTTGGCAGAGAGAGAAGGTTGAATATACCAACAAAGCATGCGGCAGAGCTGATTTACTACATTTCCATAAACCCACGCCAGGTCTGGGTAACAACCAGCTTTGTGTTGATATTTTTATCAGAGCAAATGTCTCACTGTGTCTGTTCTGAAGCAGAGAGAAGACACTGTGCTCTCTGTCACTTGGCATCCTCGGGTTGTTTCAGGAGTTGCAACGATGGGCTGTGAAGGGCATTTGTCCAGAGTAAACACTTCAAAAATCGGCGGAAACTAGGGTCTATTCAAGGCTGGAACAACTCAGGAAAATGAAGTACCTTTCTCTTTGTAGGGTTTAGCCCATCTCACCTTGCTTGCCACGTTAGATCACACACACACGAGAGAGGCAGATTTGGGGTTCCTCAATGCACATCTGCGCTGATGAACTGCAGTCCCACTGCCTGTTCTGGGTCTTAAAAAACACACCAGGTCCATAATAACACCAAAACTAGGAAAAACAACCTAGCTGCTTCTTTCAAGGTAATCACCTGGATGTGCCAGCACAGTTAGGGATGCAGGCTATGTCTGGGAGTACAGGTAGCTGGGGAATCTTAGTGAAAGGACTGGGAGGAGAACAGGAATTGGAAAGGACCATGGGAAAAAATCAGTTGCAAATGTACCTCTTGAGGAGAGGGTGAGACGTGAGGAAGGCAGCAGTCAGGATAGAAGGATGGGTGCTACACAGAAACAGAGCTTTGGAGCTCTGTTTCCACCAGAAGTCAGAGCTAAAACGAATTTTTAAAATGTCTTCATTCCACCTTTATATTGATTTTAAAGCTCTGTGATCCCCCTTTTTTAATTAAAAAATATAAAATCTGAATCACAATATCATAGTCTGTAATCATAAAAGCAATACAGCCACATGCCAGGTTACATCAACAGCCAGTGGGGGAGAGTTTAAATGGTTGTACTGGTTTCCACTCTCCATATTCTGTTTAGCACACAGAGGAGAGGAGGCAGAGGAACGGGGGATTTGCAGCTGAGTTCCAAACCCAGATCAAGTTTGCAAGTGTCTGGTGCCAGCGCACACAGCGATGATGTCTCAGTGCACTCTAGATGATTCTCAGCAGAGCTGGCGCCTGGAAGAGGAAACACCTTTCGGGTTGCAGGGTGACTGGGAATTTCCGTGCAGTAGCTCTGGGCAACTCTTCAGCAGAACAACATGAAAACAGAGCACACTACAGAGCCCAGTTTTCAGAGAGCTCCTCAGCTCCAGCTGAAATGGAGCCTCTGGGAAATCTGTTCTTTCAAAAAATAACTGATGTAAACACGCAGTGGCTGGTTAAATTCTGCCTCGTCTGACAACAGCTATTTTTGCCATTTGGGCTGCTTGTCTCTTCTCATGTATATGATTTCCTACTTTTTTCCTTCCCTCTTTTCCACTACCATCTCCTTCAGACCTCGGGAAAGGGTAGTTCCTTCAAGCCCGTGTCTGCTCTGCCCTTCTCTGCAGTGCCTGAAATAGAGCATTTCAGGGAGCGTGAGGTGAGGGCATCTGCAACGAAATGCCAATTGCTTCTTCCTGGGTATAAATATAGTGCATCTGTCACATAATATACAGAACCCTCTGTGTTATTCACACAAAGCAGGCATTTCTGAACCCAAGTTATAAGTCATTTTGGAAGGTCACATCTTTCCATGGTTACTTATTCTCCACTCAAACGTTCTGAACCAGCACAGAATTCATACACTTGTACTTTGGATTTTCAGGACTCTGAAAATGTACTCTGAAAGAACTGAGCCTCTACTCAGTTCTTGTTAGTCCAGTCCAGATAAGCTCTCTGGTGATGAGGACAGGCATTTTTGAGCAGTGCTGCTTTCTTTCCAAGAGACGTGAAGAAACTTAGTTTTATCTTAAAGGTATAAGAGTTGTTTTGATTGTTTTATCCTTTGATTTGAGCGGCACAGGTGATCATGGAGTAACGTGGGTCTAATTTGTAGTCTATGGGCAGAGATTTACAAGGAAGAGGAGGTACATGGAGATGCCATCCTGTTTGCTCCCTTACCCCACCATAACTGATATAGTTACTCATGGTGGTGACTGCCCTGCTACTGCTAATGTACAGACTGACAGCAATGTGGGCCACCCTGGTCAGAGAAAGGGTGCTGCTCGTGTCTCTTCTCCACCACAGGTGGCTTGGCCATCACACCATAGCTGGGACCTCTATGAAAACTTTCCCAATTGCACTGGGTGGTTTTGCCTTTCCATTTACAGCTCCTCTAAGAACAAGAAGAAAACATTCCATCAAAATTAATTCTGTGATGTTTCTACTACATCCCCACTAAGCCATGCTAGACACCATTCTCATGTGAAACACTGTTGTGTGCCTGGACTAGGACTTGGGAGTGACTTGGTTACGTCCCTGTTGAGAGCACAACACCCCTCCCTTCTTTTCTTTATTTTTTTGCAATGAAGACAAGAGTCCCAGGTGAAAATTATTTGAGACCAGATGCTCCTGAACTTCACTTCCCCATACTTTGCTACCACCACTGAGCTTCACAGAAAGAAACTTTGGTAAAATCACATTTGGTCTTGCCTGTGCAGCAGGAGGAAGGGCAGATGTTAAGCATGACCTCAGAGGAGACTGGCATTCGGTTGGTTTCATAACCACGTTATCAGAATCTAAGTTCCCGAAGGTGGAGAGCAAATAGGACTGCTGGAAAGTGGTCTGGAGAGTTCATCTGGCAGAGGCGTCTCTCCATTTCAGAAATGATATTTTTAAAGATTACAATAAGAAGAGAACATTGTAGATCCTATAAATGTTAAAACAGAACCCTACCGGAAAGGAAGGTGGGGTTATTTCACACTTCTATTCACCAAGCAAAGGTAGAAAAGAAAGAAAATTAAGTAAGGGCTGTGGTTTTTCGCTTAGAAGGGCCTGGTTTACCTTCCTGTGTACAAGACGTAAGAAGACTCTCTGAATTACTCAGTTAAACCAGACCCTAAAGGCAAAGTACTGAAAAAATGCCCAAACCATCAAGCTAAAAAAAGAAGAAAAAAAGGAAGAGTGTGGTCAACAGTGTATGCGGTGAGTGTAACTGTGACCTAAACACTGCCACTGATACAGCTCTGCTAATTGCACCTCTGGTGCCATGAATTCAGCTCATGATGACTGAAGCAGAGGGTAGCAGAGCCTTGTCCCCACTACATTTCCTGGTGGTCCTCAGGTCACCATTGGAAGGGTGCCCAGCACAGGCTGCTCTCCAACAACAGTCCCGTTCTCCAGCAAAAACAAGGTCCAAAACCAAAGGGAGAGAACGCAAACACAGCGAGCAGCTAGGATGAGCTCACTTTCAAGTGCTGTCATTGTTCCAACCAAGTTCCCCTCCTGAATCAACTATCAGATCATTTTGCACAGTGAATGAGTGAATAGAACAGACTGATGGTCAGATGCAGTGGTTCCCTGCTGCTTCTCACACCTGTACTGCAGTGATGGCAAGTGCCAAACTGGGCACCTCTGCTCAAATCCAGGCTGCATTTTCTGCCTTGAAAGCAGGGGACAGGTTCTGCTGGGAGAAAAATCAAGCCAAGCTCTCAAATGTTGTGTTCTGTAAGCGTTTATCCTGTTAAAGAAGAGCCACAGGGACTAGTGGTCAGTGCCCAAAAGAGACAGGGTTGCCTCTTCAGCTTGATAAATTTGGATAAATTCACTTTGGAAAGTATTTTGCAATCTACAGCGCAAGAATGTTGAACAATGGGTGAACTTTACTGTAATGAGCTTCTTTCTCCACTTGGTTCCTCTGTTTCCCTAAAGTTCTGCTGTTTTCCTTCTCCCCCTCCACTTGAAAAAAACCACTGAGACATGTATATTTTATAAGAGCAGGTCAATCCTGCTGTTCTTGAGTAGCAGGAGACCGCAGCAAACGAAGTCAGCAGCCAGGGTCAGAATTCCAAAAAACAGTAAGAATATTTTAGCCACTAGATGGCAAAAATCACCAGAAGTTGCTGCAGTGGCTGCTGTACAGGCTCCAGCCGGTCCCTGTTATTCCGGATTCAAAGTCAATCCCGTTTCCACCAGAAATTCATTTTGACAAATCCAATCTTTAAATGTCCAAGGGGGAGTCTCTTAACAAATATGCGCAGTAAATTTGTGTCCAACCCTATTTTCCATGAGACATCTGTAGGAGGCTCCACATGGGGATGCCCAAAGGGGAGGCTGGTGCACTGCTTTTAGCTGGAGCAGTTTAACAGGCTTCCTGAATTTACAGGGAAATGTCAGAAGTGAGCAACGAAAAAAAGAAGAAAAAAAAAGAGAAGGAAAAAAAAATAAAGGCAAATTGCAAATTTTCAGTTTTGCTTGAATTATTTTCAAGCCCAGGTTTTCTAATTTGGCCACAGAGAAAACAAACAACAACAACAAAATAAATCAATTACTACTATAAAACTAAGCAGTATCATATACTGAGAGGATGAAACACAGAATCATAGAATGGTCAGAGTTGGAAGGGCCCTTAAAGATCATCAAGTTCCAACCCCCTGCCCTGGGCAGGGACACCTCTCCCTAGAGCAGGTTGCTCCAAGCCCCATCCAGCCTGGCCTTAAACACTTCCAGGGATGGGGCATCAACAACTTCCCTGGGCAACCTGTTCCAGTGCCTCACCACCCTCACAGCAAAGAATTTCTTCCTAATATCTCATCTAAATCTCCCCTCTTCCAATTTAAAACCATTCTGACAGTGAGCCATCCTCACTTTGGATGCTTCCGAACAAAGTCCTATTAGAAAGTCCAACCCCACCCAGAAGAAATAGGTAGTAGATACTTGTACACACAAAACAGCACAGGCAAAATTTAAACTCCCTTGTATGTCTGCTACACGAGTTGCTTCCATGAAAGCCCCCAAGCACGGAGCTGCTGTATTTCACTGATATAATCAGAGCATCCAGCACCACTGAGGAGCTGATCCCTAGCAGTGCCGAGTGCCTGCATACCCTCGCTGCCCACAGGTCAAAGAAATACCTGATGGTCCAAATTTTGATTTATTTAACCTCTCCCACACCTAGCTTGGCACAATGGCATATTTGCTACTCATAAGGATGAGGGAACTCAAGCCTCATAAGGATGAGGGAACCAACTCACTGATTTTAGAAAATGATTATAATAATAAGGAAGGAAAAGGCTTTAGTCTCTCAGCCCACTTACAGCCTTGCCCCAGCCAGCAGCCAGAGACCCAGCTGGGCAGATCTTTCATACAAGGAGCAAAAGGCCAGAGCTTTCTGAAAAGGCCATTAGAGACCATGCAAGGGGCAAATGAGCCTCTCTCCAGCCCAGAGCCAGACTCATTATTACACCAGAAGAAACACTTGTCCTTACAGCGAGCCAGCAAAGAGGGAGAAAAGCTTCATGTATGGCTCATGATCAAGAGCTGCTCTGCTGGCTCAGAGGCTTGGAAACCAAAAAAGCAGCAAATTGCTTTTGTCCTTGATATGCACCGAGAAAGTGCTATTTCTGAGTATCCACTAGAGCAATTTTGCCGGTCTTTGTATAACCTGAATCACCAGCAGCAAAGAAAAAAATAAAAACCTCTGAGAACAACAGCTGAACACAGCATGCAAAGGGTGTGCAGCTTGCAAGCGCCCTCCATTTCTAAATTCCAATATTAACCTATTTCAGACATTTCAATTTTTTCAATTAACTAAACTGGAAAGAATACTGTTGGTTTCCTTTGTGTTGTGAAAATTAGTTTCCTTCAAAAGTTCACACCAGACTTTTTTTTTTTTTTAAATGAACCTTTAAAATGTTTAAGCATTATTAGAACAACACTGAAAACTACTCCATCTAGTATGTTTTCCCTGACTTATCTCAGCAGATTCACCACAACAAATCTAGATGAAAGCTGGAAGAATCAGTTAGCTCAATATCCAGCGTTTCTGACTGGAAGTCTTTTCCTTACATTTCTACACATTTAGGTTTGGAAGTGGATTGCAGGGCAGTTCTTGCTGAAGACAGGCCCAGTCTTTCCCCCTGCCTGAGCATTTTTCTGATGCCTGGCAAGGCAGCCTAGCCGCTGGGAGAGCAAGCTTTGATTAGGAAGCAGATGTCCAGCCTAAATTAACACAGGGCAATTAGGATCCTTCATGTGTCTCTTAAGACTCCTGAAGTGGTCCCTGAGATCCAGGATTTCCCTCCCCATCTGCAGTCACACATGGTTGGGAAGTGCTGCGCATCCTCTGCTGGGCTCTCCCGGCAGCCAGCCCGCAGCCAGGGGGGCTTCAGGGTCTTCATCAGGGAGCTTTTCCCCTGGGCTCCTGCCTGGGGAAGACCAGGACTCCACGGGCATCCCAGAACTGGTTTCCCTCAGGGAACACCACCCTCTGGGTCTTGAAGAGATGATTTCCAAATGTGAACAACCTCCACATCACACCACAGCCCTGGCTTCTGCGTATGCAGATGCTCTGCCAGCCTGCAAACTCAGAGCTAGGGGAAATTACTGGGTTGAAAATGCCTTTTACAGCCTGTGCTCTTTCCTCTCCCATCACTTCCATGCTGGTATCTCTGCTGCTTCCTTAAAACAGATGCTGGTGTGCCGAAACCCAGGACATCAGATAATCTATCATTACCCTCTTGTGCCCTTCTGCAACTCTACATTGCAGGAGCACTTAGTTACGTAGGTCCATCTGGACGAGCAGCATAACATCTCTCCCTGCTCATCTCCACGCTGTGCTTCCCAGCCCGGCTCCCAGGCCAGATTTCACAGCATGGTTTATTTACGCTGCGCTTCTGGGAAAGTCGAAACCCCGTGGGAACCTGGGGGTTTCAAAGCCTCTGAGGCTCTCTGCACCATTTGTGAGTCTGCTAAAGGAGATCGAGCTGTGCCACACGGGGGTGCTCGGAAAGCATCGTAGGAAGGATGCTGCAGAGCAGAGCTGCTCTGCCTTCATGGGTGATTGAGGAGGGAAAAATTGCTGGTGCTGCATTCAACACAGAGGGTGGAGCTGGTTTCCCTCTACCTTTCAGACTAATGCTCCAAAACCCAATTCCCCTTGACCACCTCTGTCTCATTCTGTTGGCTCGTATCCATCGGAAAGGCGCAAGAGGAGAGAAATGTCTGCTAACATCCACGGTCACAAATACAGTGGGATTAAAAAAAGAGGGTGTACATAAGGAGCAGTGCAATTCCTTGCCTCATGGAGCATTTTATTGCATTTCCTGACAGTAACAGATTGATGCTATTGTGCTTGTTAGCATGGCCAACTTTTATTACAAAACCATTAAGAGTTTTATCTCTATATGGATCTTTGAGATTCTGAGGGAATGTTTTTTCTCTAGATTCACAACCCATCCTTAGAAGCTGTTATTAATAAAGTGCCCTTGTTTCTGCCCCACAGCACACTGAGGGCAGCATTTGAGAGGCTCAAGCAACGTAAGTATTTACATCTTCTTCTCTGGCCTGGGTAAGACCATGTGTTCATCCCCTCTGGGGTGATCCCCTCTTTAATTCCTCTTCTTCCTCCCTCTGTTTCCTACTGTTCTATCCCAGTGTGGAAAACGAAGGGAGAGAACACTCACTGGGAGTCCTCCAAGGCTAGGCACTCAATCCATTCTCTGGCAGCAAAGAAAATGGCTTGTTCTTCAAGTTAGTTTTATCTGAACCAAGCCACAAGACATCAGCTCTGTTCTCTCTCCTGCACACCACTGGCATCAAACCAGCATGTTTTCTAAATGGGTCCAAAGCTGGATGAAACCTTTTCATGCACAGAAAATGCACCACTCTCCCAGCCAGTAGGACATGGTACCTGCCTGCTGGCACCTGCTGTTTGGATAAAAACACTCTTTTGAGAAGCAGCTGGTGAATTAAGGTACTTTTGGTGCCTGGGTGGGGATGCTCAACATTTCTGGAAAATGTGGGGTTCTGTTTCAGAGGGCAGCAAAGCCGACAAACGTGAGAAGTTACCAGGCACTTCAAACAGCAGCAGCCAGGTGCCCTGAAATCCAATCTGTCTTTGACCCTTGGGAACTCTGCTTGCAACCTCCTCCAGTGGCATTTGTGCAAGGCTGGACACAACTGGCAAGCAGTTCCCAGGATGGATGGCAATCCAGCAGCACGGGGGAGGGAAAGCAGACACAGGTGGTGGTGAAGGAGGTCAGAGCTCCTTCCCTCCCTCCACACCACATCTGACCCGCAGCCCCAGAAGGAAGGGGGGGTAAAAGGGGTCCTGCACTTGCTAAGGCTGCCCGGAGTGGGTGCTCCAATTCTGCAGGGAGGATCCTTGCCCATGTGTTTTGCAGGCATCAGGAAGACTTGCAATAAGCCCTATTCAGGTTGCATGAACCCTTCACAATGTCACTGCAGAAATACAAGAAGTCCCTTTTTCAGGCTGGCCTGTTCATGACAAGTTGTGCAGCAGCCACATCCCAGAAGCATCTTCTGAAAAATGTGACTTCGTATTTAAAGACCTTTCCCCTGACTGTATGCACATTCTCATTTGCTTTAGAAATTGAAAGCGTTGGAAACTCTCACATCCAGCTGGCAGTAATGCTGAGGGATGAACTGAAAGGAATAGAGGAGTTCCGAGAAAGACAGAAGGAGCAAAGGAAAAAGGTGAGAGAAATGTTGAAACAGATCAGGTCAATGGTCTGTGCTGATGACCTGTCTCCAGCCACAGGCTGTGAATACTGCAAGTGATGATGAAACATGCCCAGTGTGCCTTCTTCACTCCATATACCAGACTGAGGAAGAAAATCTCTTTCTGATCCCCGCTGGAAATAAAGTAGTGCTCTGAACTCGGGAGACAGAGCTTTAGTCACTTTTACTCTCTCTGGTGTAACTGGAGATACCATTATTATTCCTGCAAGAACTTAATCCATCCTTTTCTCTTTTTTATACACTTGCTAATTGGCTTTCTTTGGTACGATCCCGCATGAGCTCCAATATGCACTAAAATAAATGGGTAGCACAAATGTTTAAAAACATAAAAGCAAATAAATACCATGTTGAATGCAACACCAATGTCTGCTGAGTTACAAATGCAAATTACAAATAAATAGCATCTAGCTGATGTCGTATAATTAAAATTTGAGTGTAGTTAAGGCCATTTCAACCCCTGTGATTTTATCAAGCTCTAAGTCCCTTGAAAAAGCAGCTCTCAATAGAGCCAGCGGTGGTTACTCTTACACCTTCTCTGGTTCCACAAGGTTGAAGACAAAGACAGGACAGTCACTTAATACCAAAAGCACTGACTGATGGACGGGTAAAATATAATATCCCTTTCTTTGCCAATTTTAACCAAACACATACGACCAGTATTCAGCGCCACAAAGACCTTGTGTCTGTAACCCTGTCACACAGGAGCTTGGAATAGCAGGGAACTCTGGATATGAGAGTGGGTAAAACCAGTGCTGCTACTGAGATTTGAGGTCCACAGCAACCTCCTGAAGCAAATAAGGCACATAAAGGCAGATAATATGCACCTAGCCCGTCAGCATTTGTATTCCCGCCTCTCCCCCAGCTTGGCCTCTAGGATTTGCAGGGAGGCTTCCTCTCTTGTTAAAAACAATAAGCCTATAACTCAACCGGAAACAGTCAGTGGGACCTGGAATAAAGGCAAAACCTGCTTTGAGCCTTAGGCAAGCTTTTTCACCTCCTTCCAGCATGTGGCTGTGAGGAAGTCAACATTAGACACGCTAGATGGTGTCAGCACTTTTGGTAAATTCCCCAAATGCTGTGATTTGTGTTTCACTGTGGCTGCTCCCAGGACTGTGCTATTTAGCCTGATGTGAAGTAAGCCTCTGGGTAGCCTTGGAAAGGGTTTTGCTTGAGCAGAATATAAAGATTAAAGGACCACAAGTCCCACTGAAGAAACCCACGCCAAGGAAGAGCATATCTCAGTGTCACATAAGGCCGAGCATATCACAACAAAAGCCAGAAGAGAGGATTCAGCACTGTCCTTCCAACGCTGACCAGATGACAAAAAGGAAATCAAATTGCATCGAGCATAGGTTTGCCAGAAGTGATGGAATATAAACTACATAGGAATTGCTTGTGCTTAAAATGGACAACTGCCCTTGCTCACATGGGTGGGACAGTGGTTTGGTCTGCAAAGATGCAGCATCAAGCTCTTGAACCAGCCAAGGAACTCTGCTGGCAGAGCTGCTGGGCACTGTGGCTGAGCGTTATGCTATCTAATCTCCTTAAGGTAAAAAAAAAAATAAATAAAGGAGGGGAGGGAGGAGGAAGAAAGTGAAGATCTACATCCTCTCTGCTATTAATGGAAACGACTGAAGCAGAATTACCTTGGATTATTTTTCTACCTGGCACTTCCGACTCTCTGTGTCACTTAGAAACCTGCCATTTATAGAAGCAGAGTGAAGCAATTTTCCCAACAGGCACGTGTCCCTCAGAAAGGCTCCGACAATGGTTTTCCTAATCCTGTCCCTAAAAAGTCCAAAGCAAGGGATGCTTAATTCTGTGTGTGTCTTACAGTATGAGTCTGCGATGGAGCGCATGCACAAGAGCAAGCTGTCCCATTATAAGAGAACAATGGAGGTAAGCACGGAGGTTTTGTGTGGGTTTTTGAAGCAAACTGGCTCCAGTTTGAGACAGGATGAAATCTGTATTTCATGTACCTATGTCAAGAACATGTGAGTGTGTAAGAGTGCAAAAACGTGTGAGAGATTCCTCGTAGGAGGAGGAAGCCAACCTTCCCTGATGCACTCACTGAAGAGTCAGAATTAACTCAGAGAGTTCATGAGGAACGAACAGTGCCTCAGGTCACACAGGGTTTCCTTCTTTCTGGGCAAGGACACTTCCAGGAACAAATGCAATTTTTCAGTCTGTGTAAATGCAATTTTAAAAACGGCGAGGGAATCTTGTAAACAGGAGGAAACCTCTCCAGCTGGAAATCTTGCAGGTACAGGAACTGCAGGCAGCGGGTTTGGGTTTCTAATGGGCAATTGCCTCCAAAGAAAAGTTGCAGACCCGCCAGTGCTACAGCTGGAGCTGTACTAACAGTTTTCATTTCAATGTTGTTGTTTTAAGTGAAGCTCTAAGGCAGGGAAGTCTTTTGGTGCAAAGAAGGATGTCTTTTTCTTCTGAGGACTGCACCGAGAGCGTTTCCTGCATGTGCTGGCCCTGTCCCACAGCCCGGAGCAATGGGCAAGGCAGCACATTGACTTTGGCCACCTGATGCTCTAGGTCACTCCAGGGAAATGACAACCCATCCCCACTGGCACCCTGGGAATGAGGGCCCCTAATTTTGTCTCTGATGGTGCTCATGCTGCCTGAGTATTCGTGACCACTCCTGCCCAGAGCTGGCTGCAATTGCACAAAGCAATTTCAGAGCTGTGAGGAAAGGGCCCAATTTCTGCCCAGTTTCTCAGGTCTATTGCTCTATCTCCTTATGGTGTCATTGGGAATTTTTTCTGTTGTCCAAACTTGGGCACTGATTTGCTCTCCCAGAATGACTGCTAAACAGAAAAAAAAAGCCTAAAACATCACTCTGGAGATAACCCAGCCTTGCTCCCCAGCCCAAGCCCTCACATTTGATTTCATTCCCACACAGTCAAAGAAGACCTATGAGCAGAAGTGCAAGGAAGCGGATGAGGCCGAGCAGACCTTTGAACGAACAAGTGCTTCAGGCAACCAAAAGCAAACAGAAAAGGTACCTTAGACCACTGTGCTCCTTAGAAAGGAAACTCTGGGTTTTTTTTTCCTTTTCAAGGTACAAGAGAATACTATTGACCAACCCATCCTGCAGCATGCCAGGGGCTGCCTTCCCTTTTAACACACCCCTCGGAATCACAATTAAAACAAAGCGCCCTCCCAGGGAAGTCGTCCTTCACAAACTGCTTTGGTAACTGTGATCTTGTTCTGCAATAGGCCAAGGGTTTTTAAAAATGCCAGGAAGGGACTAAGTTATCTAGTTAATTTATCCCAGGCTATGATCTAATTGCTCTATGAATCCTGAAGGGAAACTGAATGAGATTTTTCTCCACAATTATTCATAAAAACCCCAGCTAGTCAGAAGTATGTTATGCAGTCACTTTTGCCTTTTGGTCGCTTCCATTTAGTAGGCACAGTACCCTACATTAAAATGTATATTTTCCTCAACATTTTTCTCCTTATGGTTAGCTTAATTCCAACTAAATGCACAAACTCAAAAATAAATCATTGGAAATTAAGGCACTGCAGTCCTTCATTGCATCGTCTCGATACTTGCAGCCGACAATTCACTAACTTTTAATGGGAACATTTTACAGTGGAACAGATGGAGAAAACAAAATAAATGAACTCCCTTTGGCTCAATAAAAATCAGTGCAGTGTAAGCAAAAAGGATCAAAAATCATCTCAAGGAGCGGGGGGATGGAGACGCTAAAAACAGCATCAGAACTTTACGTTTTATTTCCAGCATTCACTAACCTTTGATGAAGAAAACGCTTCACAGCTTAGCTGTAAAGAGGGGATGAAACCCTGGCCCTGGTGAAGTTCCCTCAGAACACTCAGCAGCTCCACTGCCATCAAAACCTGGCCCAGCTCCTTTCACGCAGAGGGATCCAGGCGTGCTCCATCGCCGTTACCTCGGCAGCACGTCTGAGATGCAGAGAGGTGTTATCTCCCCAGAAACACGTCAGCTCTTTAATTCCGTGCAGCACTCACAAACAGCTCAGGCCAGGAAGCAAATGAGAATGAAGCTTATGTTCCCAGCTTACTACACATTTTCCAGCCAGCTGTGATGAGGAATACGGTCATCAGAACCCCTACCTGAGCCCCGTCTTGAAGGGCAGAAGGGAAGAATGTGTGATACGGATGTCTAGAGCCGCGCATTAGTGTGCTGTCATCACCATCTGTGCAGAAAGAGCTGGGAGTACAGAGCTGTCAATAAGAGCTGTATTTTCATTTGCTAAAAGCTGCAGGTTTTTTAAAAAAAAAAAAAACCCAAGAAGTTCTACTTAGAGCGACTTTTGCTTTTGGGCTTCTGAGTTGTTATGGGAAATAATCTGGCATTTGCAAAGTATCTGAGAGGCTGGGTTCTTTTCATCTGTGTATTACACCAGGAGCTCGGCAGACGAAGAATTTTAACTGCCATTTATTTCTGCTTATAAGTATCTATGAGAAAAGCACATCAAACACTTGAGAAAAAACAACCCAGCCAGCAGACAAGCTTCAGGCTGGATCACGCTGGCGCTGAGCTCCCACGGCAGGCGTGACCGAATGGAAAAATGCAAATTGCCAGATTTCCCTTGAAGTCAGTGAACCTGTGGCTGCATCTGTGAAATTCTGGTCCCTTCCTCTCCATAGCACACATTTGACAAAACTCTACATAAAGGTGGGTCAGCCAAGAGCTGTTTGCAAGTTTGAGCCTTTCCTCTAGAACAGAAAAGGGAAAAGACAGCAAAAAACCTGTGGCAGAAGCAAAAAAGTATGGTCAGAAATTAATTTGGGGTGTTTCTTTTCCTGTTTCAGAGTCAGAACAAAGCCAAGCAATGCCGAGACGCAGCAAACGAAGCAGGTGATGCCCTTGTTTGCAACTGAACTCAGATTTTTCTCAGCAGAGGTCTACCAGCACACCGATTTTAACAGAGCATCATCCAAGTTACACAGGCTGGCTCTGCTGGAAGTCAGGTTTCCCAGGCACCTACCCAAAGATTAGTGAAGCAACTTCTGAAAAATAGCAACCTGATAGTCATCTACATTTACTTTCCTTTGTGGAAATGCAAACATCCTGCTTTTGCTAAAGAATTTATAGAAGACTTCCTCTAGGGACTTCACCCAGGAAAGGAAAGCTCTTCTTGAAGCAAGTTTGAAGGCACAAAAGAACGACACAGTTTGCCCCCACTCAGCCCAAACCAGATACACAGTCCCCGGGCTCCCTGATCATGAGCATGGTAGAATTCTCCAGCCAGAAACAGTCTGTGTCCACAAGGAGAGCCCAGCAGACATTGGAGCCTGTTCATGAGGTCAGACTTGTCCCTAACTGCTCACGTACAAGTTCACACCAAATTCCATGGCTTACCTGGCTGGCTAAGCATGGAAAGAGCCTGAGGATGCTCAGTGCCCAAGCATGGTCCAGGCTCTTCCTCTCTGATTTATCCCCACTGTTCTAGATGATCTGCAAACCATGCAGGAAGAATCCTCATTCTGCTATAAAGTTGCAAAGAAAAAACCCCAAACATCCTTGCAGCAGGCTGGTTCAAGCTCACACATTCTTGTGATACCCCAGCAAATCACAGGCCTTAAGTGCAAGAACCACAGAAAGCCCTAATGGGAAGAACAAGAAAAGCTGTATAATTTTTTTCCTAACTGTTGGGTTTCTATTCTGTCTGTGTTTACAGAGAAGGTGTACAAACAGAACATTGAGCAGCTGGATAAGGTCAGGACAGAGTGGGAACAGGAACATATCAAAACCTGCGAGGTAAACATTGACTTTAGAGCAATGTATTTGCACGCTCGTTATTTTATCCTGCTGGCAGGTATCAGTCTAAGACCTGAGTTACCATCCCGAGGGTTTTGCTGTTTGCTTTATGCGGAGTCTCAGCAGATGTCTACAAAAATGCTGCAAAAATGAGTTGATTCAGAAATAACGGCTGCCTCACCCGCTTACGCTGCCCTTGCTTGTTCAGCAGATGTAGGTGAACATAAAGGAGAGGAGGAAGAGCAGAGGTGTGACATGTGGAGCAACACAGGAACTGGTGCAATCTATTCACAAGCATCTGCTGCCAGTTTTCACCCACAACATGCCACAAGAACACACTAGCTTTGGGGATGGGCTTCTGTCACAGCCAAGATAAGGTCGTTTCTCAAACAACTGCTTTGTGACAAATGTAATTAGAGTCGAAAAATCTGCTGAAATCCAGACATAAAAATTCATTTTCAGTTTAAAAGAATGAATTTCAAAATTGAAACAGGAAGAATTAAACTAATCCATTAAAAACAAACAAACACAAGACTCCCTTTAGATTCTGTTTTGCAAAAGGCTTCCAGAATGGCTTCTTGTAGTGCAGGAGGGGGTTTTGTGTTTGTATCTCACAAGTTCAGTGGAGATTAAAAATAATTTTTTCTGGCTAAGCTAAAAAACTACATACCATAACATTCTGAGAACAAGGATATCCAAGCCACTCAGAATCTTTTGCATAGCTCTTTATATTCACCTGCAAGAGTATCTACCCTCTGCTGTAGAGTAATCTTTCATCTGAAAGGTGGCAGTGGAGAAGTCTCCATCCCCTTTACACTGGGGATGGACAAGGAGATTTGCGCTTGGCTGGTAAGTTTTGCGCAACAGTTAACAGGAACTGGTTGGCATCCAAATCAGCCACACGCTTGGTCATATTAATCCTTCAAACACATTGACCATCTGTTGAAGTATGATTTTGCTATGTTTACTTACTGCAGGCTTTACTTCCACATAAAATAAAATGCCAGGACCAGAGCTTTCCAGTTCTCTGCTTCCTCTTAAATACTCCCTGTCTGGGAGGACTGGAAAGTCCCACGACTGGCACCAGCAGAATTTCCACAGAAATTGTGCCAAGCCTTAATTTTCCCAAGATGCACATTTGCCCCCTTCTTATAAAGCCAGCAAACAAGCAAAGTGTTCTACAACCCAAACCACTTCATTTCTCCCACATGGCTAAACTCTGATTTGCCTGCAGAGCCTGTGGTCAAATAACCATCCATAAAGGAAGGGCACCTTCAACACCTTCTTTCAGAAGTGCTTGCAGATAGAAGAACTGAGATTTTTTTTTTTTTTAAGGCATTTAAAACTGATAACTAGTACAGAAGCAGTTTAAGATCCCAAACTTCTGGCTGCATAGCGGGGAATCTGGAAACATCAAGGCTGCCTTGGTCTCCAGCTGAGCTCTGGACATCCACAGCCTGAGAATCTTGGCTGGCAAGTGGCAGCACTGGGACGACCTTCGTCACAGCAGCCGAGCCACATTCCTTGGCACAGGATGCCCAGGCTCACTGGCAATCTGTCACACAAGCAACACCGGGGCACCAGGGATGTGTCTAACACAAGGACCAGCTGGACTTTGCAAAGGGTTTGACAAGCCAAGTCACTGCACTTCCCTCTTCGATGAGCTGAATTTCCCAACAGGACACCATTTCCATGGAAAATTCCCAGTTGGCTTTTGTGCCGTATCAGTAGCTATGTCAGATCACAAGATCTAGGCTCCAGCCATAGGCTTTTTGTTGGGAATGGATACTGAAATAAGCATTCTCCACCCTTCAGGTTCTCTTTAAGAGCTTTTTCTCTCAGAAACTGGTCCCAGTGACAGCTGATTCCCTCAAGGACTTTTTTCTGTCTTTTTTTTTTAGATGGTAAGATGTTGGATGGCAGGCAGTGTACCCAACTGAATGTTATGCTGAATATTGTATACATTTGTGATGTTCTGGACATAATTACTAGCAAATGGAGATGGAAACAGATGGCTGGAAGCATCTGAGCTTTTCACACCTCATAGAAAACCAAAAATTGATGCTCTACTTATAAGAGCACAATTTAGAGATCAGGGTCTTTTTTTTTTTTTTTTTTTTTCTTCACGTTTTTACAGAAAGAGTTTATCTGCCTCTTCCCCCAACTCAGTTCACACATTTCCTCTCTCTTCCTCCTTCATTCTTTCCAAGCTGTGCAACAGCATGACAAAAATCAGACAGATGAAGGGAGTAGAGTCTGAGGAAAGAAAAGTGCCTTCTCTTTACCATGAAAATAACCATATAAATGAACAGAGACAACTCCAGAGAGCCTCAAATACTTTCAGAAAAGTTTGGAAAGAGGCTTTAGATGGCAGAGGTGGGTATTTCTGGCTCTACCTTTAGCATAAATGCAGCCTTTTCATGCCAGTACCCTACCGACCTGTCAAACATCAAGATTTCAGTGAGACAGGCAGACAGGACCCCAGCTCTGAAATCCTTCAGAAAGGATCCTTCAGAATGCTTTGCAGACATGCAAACATGACCCAGAGGACCCCCCAGCCCTGGCACTGCAAATCAATAACTACCACGAGGCCTCCTCACATCTCCTATTTGACTTTAGGTCTTCCAGCTCCAGGAGTGCGACCGCATCACCATCCTCCGCAACTCGCTGTGGGTTCACTGCAACCAGCTCTCCATGCAGTGTGTGAAGGACGACGAGGTAGGGGCACCTGCCAAGTAGCTGAACACGCAGAGGAAGAAGAGGAGGAGGAAGAGTGCTCTAACACAGCACTAGCTTGCCCTTCTCTGGTTGTGCTGGCTGTTTCCAGCAAACTGGCTGTCGTGCATGTTCAGTGAGGGGGGATTACTCTCAATCTGGCTTGGTCCTTCTAGATGTCAACTAGATGTATGCCTGGATGTAGATGGTCTGTGCCACACTTGGTGGCACTCAGCTGTCTCCTCCCCTCAGTTTGCTGGGGAACACTTCCAGCTACCAGAATGCTCAGTCAAGTATATTTGGGCACAGGCACAACTTTCAGAAAGGCATCCAGACTTGGTCTCAACATTGGGAGGCATAAAGAATACACTAGTTCTGCCTTTGAACTGCTGCTTCCTGCTATTAATTTCTTTATTGCATTGAAAAGCCCTGGACTGACTTTGTCCTCCTTGCGTAGAAGAGTATTCAGAGCACAAACAGACAATCGTGTTTACAAGAATATTTGTGCAAGGGACAGGCCAAGGACCCCTCCAGGTCAGACATGGATGAAGTGCCTCTTAAGGGGAAAAGTATTAGAAGAGCATTAATTGTTAATTCAATGTAAAATGTTAAAAATTCAATTAAGTTCTTGGATTCTGTTTTGCAGTTGTATGAAGAGGTTCGGATAAGCTTGGAAAACTGCATCGTAGAATCAGACATAGACTACTTCATTAAGACTAAAATGACAGGAACACAACCTCCAGGTAATTATTCCTTTCGGTCTCGTCAGATGAGTCATCCGTGAGGCTGAGGCTGCAGTTGTGCAGAACACAGCCCTTGGAGGTGAAGCCAAAACCTGGAGCAGTTTCTGCTCTGGCCATTCATTCCCACCCACCGTGGCCCACCTCCCCCTCCCTGTGCTGCCATCACTCCCTGTGCAGCACTGCAAGTGGCACAGCTCAATGGTCCAGGTTAAAAATAACCCTCCAAAAAAGAAAGAAAGGAGGGGAAAAAATTGTTTTGGTTTTTCAACCAGGCTCATTTCACAGTCCAGCTGAACTGGCACGCCTAAGGAGGTGGCAAACTGCCCTGCAGAGATGGCAACCTCAATTTCCTGCAGGGGTGACAAGCCAGAGCCAAATTACTGTGTAAAGGCACCCTGAGGTCCCCTCAACAGAGATGCAGCCTCTTCATTTGCAGCACAGAGAAGACCAGACTCCGTGCTCTGCTTTGTTCCACCTGCCCAATAGGGAATAACATCTTTATTCCTCTCAGGAAGTTGTTCGTATGAGGGCAAGACCCTAGTCAGGGGAAATTTTGAATGAAATTGGCTTTTCTCCAGCACGCAGAAGCAATGTGAGGTTCACAGATTGCCCGCTCAAGCCAAAGCAGCCTTTTCAATGACTTCAGCAACCAGAACCTCTGGGCTGAAATGGGGACCGGGACAGCAAGAGCTGAGAGCAGTTGTGAAGTGAAAACATGCTGCTCCGGGGTCGGAGTTCTCCAAAACCACCGCCAGAAGGGAGGTTAGCTAATGATTCACGTGGCCAAATGCAAACCACACCCTCTTACTTCAAGGAGCAACACAAGATTTTTAGAGACTGAGGGAAGGGTTGCCCTTCTGTGCAGCTGCTGGGGTAAACAACGATTCGCAGCACTTGTGAAAGGGGAGGAAAAAAATCCTATTTCATCTCTTCATCAGCTGATGACGCATATGTATGCTGGAAAGATCTCTTCAGTTATTTATTTATTTCTTTTAATCTGTGCACAGCTAATGTTTCAGCTCCACTATCTGCTCTACCACCATGCTGCTACGCCAAAGAGAAAATCCCCTTAGCATGCCCTCAGAGGCACCAGTAGAGCCTACTTCTGCTCTGCGTGGGGAATAAGCTACACTGACAACAGAAAATTCTATACTGATAAAAACCTCGCAGCAGCATGAATACCCTGTCCCAAGGGATAATTATCTCGTACAGGGACAGTTTACACCCCTTTGGTTTCATTGCAGATCTCATTGCCATCCTCAGCAGAGCTGGGTGCTGTCCCTAACTCAGCACTGAGCTGTCTGGGGCCCGTTTGCCACTCAGCCTTTCTGGCATTGCACCCACGATGATTAAGAACTGGGATTTCGGGGATTTATTTTAAACAAATATATTGCTGTTGGTGCACTGGATGCCATTTTGCTGCTACAGTATATTCTTCTTCACATAGGAGATTTAAATTCACAGATACAGGAGCATTTACCAAGGCAAAACCACATTTCCTCTGGAATAAGGGAGAACTGTGCTTTGCAACAGTGTGAAACGAGTTCTGAATACTAAGAAATTTGTAATTCTCAGCTAGAGTTTGGTTTGATTTTTATTTTTTTTTACTTTTTTTTTCCCTTCCATGTGAGATTTCTCATTCTCCAGTCGCCTAGGCAATCTTCTGCTAACAGCTCTTGGCTATGTCAGGACTCACTTCTAATAAGAAATAGGTGGGAAAAGCACTTGAGAGCCTTACGAGAGGCAAAGGAACCACTGACTTGCTTTTTTGTTGGGTTTTTTTGCCACCTTCTAGAAGGTGATATGTTCTGGAAGTAACATCCTGGTACCTTCACAGCTCTTTTAATGAGTTTGTGCAGCAGCACACAGTGAGCTGTTGACCTGTTTTATTATTTGTGAGATGCAGGAGGAAAGCCACGTGTGGTTTTGCACTGTGTAGCAGGAGGCTTATCATGACCAAACCTTTTGGGTTTTGATGCTGTTGTTCCCTCTTCTTTTCTACCTGACCTTACAATGCATTATAGACTAGAAACCATACCAAGGTGACATTCTAGAAAGGTAATAGGAGACCCTTAAGTTGGGCAGAAAAGTCCCTACTGACTGAAAATCTTATTTGCAAGGATTCTTTGCGCTCACCAGCTGAACATGCTTACGATCTTGGCTGACTCAACGTGAGAACGTCAACACAACCTTTACCCAAGCCCAACGTCTTTCTTAGTTTGCTGATAGCAGATCAGAGATAATCCCAGACTTCACTCACGTTTGTTTGGCTTTAACAGGGAGCGGGAAGAAAGAATGTGTGGCCACCAGCTCTAAGCAACTGCACCCGGAGCTACTAGATGTTAAATAAACAAATCAATCTGTAACAATTTCATCTGTAAAGCTAGACTGGGAAACGGCCTCCATTCCACCCTTAACGACACCATAGGGGGGAGTTAAGGAACTGTAACTCAACTGTGTTTGAGAGAACAAAATCAAATATCTCCAGGTAAAGAGCACACCAGGTCTCAGGAGGTGGATGGGGCAGACAGGAAAGGTGGGGAGACGCTCAGGCACAAGCACAGGCCAGGAAATTGCTCATTATTGCTGCTGGCAATAATGTTCAGAAACGTCCCCTGCTCTGACCGATTTCCTGACTCAATATATTAAGAAAAAAAGACATAAACCACACTGCAGCCAGCTGTATCATGAGCAGGGTCCCAGGTTCTCAGTGACCATGCTCTGCTCCCTTAAATCCTGAGCTTTACGGCAACAGAGGAGGAAACTGCCACCTTAATTAGCGTTAGCCACAGCTATTAGAATAGTTCTTTGGGACCTTGACCGTGCTTGTCTCAGGTCAAGCATGCCTTCCTACCAGGGACATATCTGCTCACAATCACTTGAATGGCTTTTTGTGCAGTCCCCAGGTCCCCTGAGCTGCTTCAGCCACCTTTGATGTCTGCAATTGTCATAATTGTCGTTCTGGTGGGGGAAGAGAGAAGTTTTGCCTGTTTGAACATCTCATTTTTATTGCCCTGATGCAGATGCAATAGGCTACGAGAACTACTACAGCAGAGAGCCAAACAGGAACAACAGCAGCCCAACCCACTCCTGCGGGATGATGAAGAGGTGAGTGGGAAGCTTTGGCTCCCAGGATGGGCATTTCTCCTCATGAACAGCAAGGTGTGATGACAAGAAGCAGGACCTGGGAAGTTATTACTTCCTGCGTCGTAGCAAGAGGCAGCTACGTATCGATAAATACAACTTGACAGAAGAATTAAACCTATTAAAAGCAAGGTCAGGGTAATTTTTGCCATGGCCTAGTGGGAAGAGAGACAAGGGGATGAGTTCATGCAACAATTAGTTGGGCAGCAATGGGCCGCATTCAGTTATTTCCTCTTTCCTCGTGAGTCACGGCGCACGACAACAAACCCACTCTGTTGGGGAGAGGCCAAAGGTGAATCCTGCTGGGAGCAAAGGCTGGGAAGAGCCGTCTTCTCCAGCAAAGCCTCCTGGCTCACCACACCGCCCAGCTGAGCAGAACAAAGAGCTGCTCTCTGTAGCTAGACCGAAGGAAAAAACCACTCAGCAGAATAAATGTGATGATCAGGGAGGTGATTTTTCCTTTTCTGATCTATTTATGCTGGTCAGTGCTGGAGCGTGGGTGCAGTTCTATCAGCAGAAGAGCACAGCAGATCTATCGGTTTAAATATTTTATACTGAAATGGCTGTTTCACAGTGGGAATGGTATCATATTTAAAGCTATTTTGACAAGCCTTATTACATGGCAAAGACAAGGAGTGGGCTGTGATCGCCCATTTAAAAGGTGGTCCGGGCTCGTTAGCGACCTGATAAGGTTTATACACAATACTTGGTTTTCCAGTTGGAAACCAGATCTATACTAATGAATTCTAATGCTGCATCCCAGAGTTACAGAAGAAAATTGTGCTGCCATTTAGAGTACAAGCGTGCTCTGCGTGGGCAAGCAGCCCAGAGAGACTCAGCCTTGAGTTTTTCCCAAACTGTTGGGTTTGGATGCCCATTTTCCAGAAACATTCAGCTTTCAGGAGCTGAAAAATGAGACCCTTTAAATACGCCTTAAGCACGTGACGCTTGAGAATCCTACCCCATAGCATCACTCAGCCTCCAGCACCCGGCTGTGATATAGAAAATAACTAGGAAAAGATTAAGAAAAAAAACAAAAATTCAAATAAACAGACAGTTTTTAGAAAGGGTCATTATACAAACTTTGCATTTTATATTGTATTGGAGTTTCCTTGAAGACAAAGAGATGGCAGTCACTAATGAGCAACTGAAAATTCTCATCATATTAATGCTGTGAAATAATTGGAGTTTTGCACCGTGAGCCTTTGGATCAACAGCAAAACACTCTCTGATGCATTTTATGCACAATTTAGTGCTGGCTGATGGCCGAGTATTCTGCTGCATTTTTAAATACAGTTTAAAATGAAGATAAATATATCTACAGCATAAATGAAGGCAGTCAGTCACAGGAGAAGGTGACATCTACCCAGTGCTGCAGCAGATGGAGGGAAGGTGGAGTCAGGCAGCTGAGAGGAAGGAATGCTCATTTCCAGCCCTGTTCCCTCATTTTGTCATTGGTTTCTCTGGGTCTTGCAGATTCTCCGAACTACTGCATGGAAGCAGCAAAAACAACACGGAAAGTGTCACCCCTTCAGCCCCTCCTCTCGGTATGCCCCTCCAGGGAATGAGTTGACCACACGTGGTTATTTTAGATCACGTTGCTAAATCAAGCTTTGACATGGAGCAGAAACGGTACAGCAGATACTCACGTGCTGGCAGCCAGGAGCAAGAACAGTCTGGAAACGGATTTAGCTTGGATGGGTATTAAACACATGGCCCAGTTTAAAGTGCCAAATAATCCATATAATCTTCAAACCCTCTGTCTAGGCAAGGGGGGAACTGTACATTCAGAATAAGGCAGTCTGGCTGAGCTAGTATTTTCCTCCTAAAGTAGAATACAGCGGCTCTGAAAAGCCCCAGGGAATACCTGAAGTTTTGAACAGACCAGATTCATCCCTTATGAATGCAGATATTCCTGGTTTCACAGTTACGTTGTCTTATCACAACCCTTGCTACTAGGCATTTATCAGACAACTTTTCAAACAGTATTTTGACTCTACAGAAAGTAACAGCTTACAACATTTTTATTGGTTTGATTTAAAACAAAAACGTTTTAACTATGACTCTTGTCTAAAGAAAGCAAAAAGCTGCCTTAGAAGAGCTTTAAAACACACCCAAATTCATCTCTTTTGCCAGGCCTGCCTGCTTGGGCACCCAGAAACGAGCCCAGGCTACCTCACTTGCTGTGGTTGGTGCTCAGGAGGGGCAAACACTGAGCTTTCTCAGCTGTTCCCATGCTTGCCTGTCAAAATCCGACAAGTGAAGGAGCTGACAGTGCTCCTGAGAGCAGGACACGGGTACAGTTGTCCCCACTGAGGAGTCCTAAGTGGGAAATCTCTGCTCACAACAGTGGCCATGGATCCTCCCAGCCAGATGCTGGGAAGGAGTAAGAGGTTTCCCTAATTCTGACAAGCTGGATTAAACCATCTTCCAAAAAAGTTATGTCAGTGGCAAGTAGCTGTCTGGGAACTATGGAAACTACAGGAAAATGTCTGGTGAAGCCTTGTGTGAGTCACTGGACTGCTAGAATTTTACACCACCAGCAGCAACCATTTTAAACCAGTTTAGTCACAGCATTTCCCTCTTTGGACTGTTTGGATTGTGCTTTAAGGGGTAAACATTTTTTTCCCAACCTGGAGGAGGGTAAAGCTAGTTTCTGACCTCCCACAAAGCTTAATGGGTGCATTGTAATTTCATCAATGGGACACAGTTTTTGTGCAAGACTTTACCTACAGTTCACAGCAGCTTTTCTATACATGCACATCTCCAGACAGAGAGAGAACAGAAACCCTTGTATTTGTGAACTCTTGCATATGATCCCATGCATTTAGAAGCAACTGAACTCTTTGTTTCTCTGTGGGGTTTTTTGTTTTGCTCCCCCCCTTCCCCAGCAGAGGAAACAGACAGAGTCTACGCACCGATTTTTGTAAATGAACAAGCTGGAATCACATCACAGGACTACAGAGTACTTTATGACTACACAGCCCAGGTAAGGAAAGACTGCAAAATAAATAGCATCGGATTTAAAATGTTGATCCAAACATCTTGAAAATGTGAATTCTGTGAAGGAGGTGTTATCCTCACTTTACAGCCAGGGATACTTAGAGGATTATTGGTCAAGGTCACTCGCAGCAGCCAGCAACCCCAACAACCGGCTCTTGGCTCTCTGTGCTGCCTTGAGATCAAACAAGAACACCTTTCACAAGTGATTACACATTAGTAATCACTCCTAAATTAGTGCTGAGCTGTCACAACCGCCTTCTAGAAGTACTGGAGAGCATAAACACACGGAAAACTTTAATTTTTTAGGGGGTGAGGGCTAAGTAGGCAACATTGTGCATTCTGAACTCACAATTCTTGTGAAATGTTCTTCCAGGGAAAACGGCTGCCCATTCCTCATGTAAGAATACATGAGAGATGCTTTTCTAAGGAATTCTCCCTTAGATTTCACTTATCTGGAGAGTCCTCTTCCAGTTTACCACTCTGGTTTCAGCTGAGGTGCTCTCCATGCTGGAGAGAACTGAATCCCCATAAATGACACTCTTTCCCTGTACTTCCCTGTTGCAAGTTGCAGAATCACAGTGGACGGGGCCCAGGTACCAAAAGACAGTCACAAAGAGCAACCTGCAGCCTTGACTGGGATACTGAACTCTCACTGGCTTCAGACCTACCTAGACATAGTATAATACCACTAGCAAAAGGTTATGAATGGACTGGTTATGAATATTTTCTTATTCAGATGGACTCCAAAACCTCTTGGGCTCTTGCCAAAACATCAGCCACCCCTAAGGGGACTTTTACAATTTAATCACATCAATTTAAAGTTCCTTTTACTAGCTTTAGATTTGCAGAAGGAGCAGCATCCAGAAGCCCTTACTTTGCAGCGCAGAGCCCCTTGCACCACGGGGCCTGCCATCAACAGCCAACAGTGAAGAAATCAGATAGCTAGATATATTTATCAAATTTATTCAAAAACAGAGAAAGGGCTGGAAAGGAGAACTTCTCCTAGGTACAGCAGTGCTCTGACACCTGTATTACATGCTCTTTGTTTTGCTTTGTTCTGAACTCTCTTGTATTATTTGCCTGAAATTTCATCCCAGCGCAGTTGGAAGCACCTCACTGTTAATGCCAGTTCCCCTGAGGAGACTGCAGGATCTCTTTGTCAGATCCCTACTCCAGGAGGTGCCTTAAAAATATAACACACATGGATTTTCCCTGCTGAGAAAAGAGCCTGCTACTACTTTTAGTATATTGTATATTGAGGCCTCTTGCTTTTCGAGTCTGTTCTTACCTACTCGGGTACATTAAATTTAGATTTAGCTGATGCATCAAACATTTCTGGAAGTCTTTCCTGCCCTGTTTTCCATTTTACTACGCTGCAGGTAGCAAAGTGGTTTCCTATGGAAAATAGGACAGCACCCCTGAATGGACTGGGAGCTGGAGAGCTCAGCAATAGCTGACTCACAACTGCCCCATCTGTCTCGGAGATCAAAGTTACCTATCTCAGGAAAACTGGAACCTCCACTGGTCACTGCTGTTCCGTATGAAAATAGCTGGGAGACCTATTTAAAGCCTGGATTAGTGGAGACACTGCTTTTATCTCCCTTGGGAATTAAGCAGGGCACTGTTTTATTTAGCAACACCTGCAGACTACAAAAGGGTCATGGTTAGCTGGTTTAGGACAGTCGGATTTAACCCTTACCAGCCTCAATGGTACAGCAGTCCAGTTGCTCAGGACTAGACACCATGGAGATGGGGGAAATCTGAGGGTTTTTAGGAAATCGCCATCTTAGTAAGTGCTTAATCTCTCATTGCCTGGTATTCCAGGCTCTTTGCCAATCCAAACCACGCTGGCAAACTGTTGATGAAAGGCAGGGTTAAAAAGCACCACCAGATCTATGCTTGGACCCTCCTGTACTCTCAGGCTCACTGCATTCCTTGTTTCCTTGCAGAACATGGATGAGCTGGACATCCGTGAAGGAGACATTGTAGTTGTCATTGAAGAAAATGAGGATGGCTGGTGGACAGCAGAAAGGAACGGGCAGCGAGGCTTTGTACCTGGGTCCTATCTTGAAAAGCTTTGATGAAAAGAAGCTCCAGTCCCTGGACTTTAAAGATATTCTATTATGGAAAATATGGGTTGACCAAGGGCAACCCATAATACTGTCTTCTACAATAACCAACTGACCACGCTCTTCTCATCCTCCTGCCTCATCCCAGTGCCTCCTGCCTATGCTGTCTGCAAAAACCATCTTCACCTCACAGAGACTGGGACTTGTGTTTCTTACCACAGCTCTTCCTACCCTCAGCAAGCCTTACTGCCATCAGTGTTGCAAGGCTTGGCAAATCCGGGAGGAAAATCCCACCCAGAACTTCACTAAAGAATAAAAGATGAAGGAAGCATCCTCTGGGATGGAGGACCACCACTCTCATGGTCACAGTAGCCACGTTCTCTGCCATGGCATTTTTTACAGTGGGGTGGAAAGCAGACTGGAAAAGCTGGTAGCTTGGATGTCCCAGGCTCTTAGCTGTAAAAAGCAAGGAAGAAGCTCTCTTAAGTTCCTTTAAACAGCCCTCTTTCAAATTCCCCTTACAGCACATGGGCAACTCTCCACTCTTCTTTATCAGTCACTGAAGAAAATAAAAAAACCAATGAATGCAGCTAGAGAGGAGCACCTGAAGGACCGAGATGCATCAGTGGCAAGAAAATATATGTTATTCCCCATCACGGCCACCTCCTGTTACAGTGAAATTCATGCTGTCCACAGCTCTGCTTTGCACTGCATCCCAGGGCAGCAACATAAGGACAGACGATGAGCCCAAGGCTTGCTTTTGCCTTGGCTGGATGGTTTCCCTGACACCTCCCTGGGATTTTTCAGGCTTAAAAAACCAACAACAAACCCAAGAAATAAGCAAAGCCTCCAGCGGTGCCACACTGCCCTGATCCCTCTCCTCCGAGCCCCAGAGAGAAGTGCCAATTACCCCTTTGCAATCTGCACACCCATGGCATCAGTGCAGTCTCCTTTCAACTCCTCTGGCCCCTTGGCTGATCCTCTCCTTTTCTGCCCACAGGCTTTTCTGTCTTTAAGTGCTATCTAAAGCCTCTGCATCTCTGGGATTGCTGGCATGGACATGTTCTGCTTCCTCTCCAGGCACTTTTAATGCACTTGTTCTTCAACAAAGCCCCTGCAGAGGAGCCACCCTGTGCAGGTTCACTGTATTTCACAGATTCCAGCTCTATCAGTCCTTCTAGCTTAGTATTTAAGAATGTTTCCAGCTGCCACTGTACTTCCCAAGGGATGCATAGGTACTTTTTGCCCTTCCTCCCTTTTCAGTATTTCATCATGGTTTAAAAAAATAAATAAAATAAAAATCGGTGATTTAATCTGAAGCACAGTGCGCTATTTCTGGGGGCAGAATGACCTTGTTTGCCAAGGTTTCAGGTCTTCAAACCAAACCAAGTCAATGAAAACAAATTAAATTGCTACCCAAAAGGCACGGAGCAGGGAGAAACTGTTGGCTAAGACGCAGCAGGAAAGACAGAGAAATCTAGGAGAAAAAAACCCATAATAGTCAACGTAATCATTCCTTAAGTGAAACAGAACGAAGGCCTTGCTTCCAGAATGGAATAAAAGTTGCTGCAGGCCCTTTTTCTTCACTTCCCTGCAGTCCTTTGCACAAGAACACTTGTCTTTCCTACACTTCTCCGAGTTATTCTGCAGCACATCTGCATCAGAGCCGAAGAGCTCTTTGTACCTTGCATTAGCACATGCTCAGAGGAGCTGCAGAAACTCGAGTGGCATTTAAGGCTCTCAGTTACGTGAACAGCAGTGCTCATTCAGGCCGAAGACTTTAACACAGGTTTCCCTGGCCAGCTCTGAACTGAACAGTGATAGAGAGATGGTCCACAACAGCCTTCAACTAGGCCACCACACTGCCAAGGGTAGGTGTTGGAGACAACCACAACAGCGCTCGTTACGTACAGGATGAGAGGAAACCTAAAGTATGAGAGATTTAATATATTTGCTTCTTCAACAGTTTTCCCACAAAGAGAACTGTAATAAACCAACAAATACTTCAATAAATTTAGGCAGATATTTTGTAGTTTATCTTAATTAAGAGAAAAAAAGAAAGCCATTGAGACACATTGCCTCTAATTATGTGTGACACATGGAGTTTTTGCTAAGACTTTTTGCAAGACACTGCAGAACCCAGTCCTGGGACCCTGAAATCCTGCCACAGACCATCTCTGCCTGCACGCACCTCAGTCTGCATCGCTGACAGATGCTAATGGAATGGTGACTGCTGGTCCTACCCCATCAAATCAGTTCATATTTTTGCTGTTAAACTCAGGAAACTGGTTTCCTTTCTACCTCTCTCTCCCCTTCTGTCGAGTAAACACTGTTGTAACTGCAAGAGGCTACAGATATTTCAAAGCCTACCCAGTGCCATCGCATTTGGGTCCCACATGCTAACTCCTGTCAGCTGGAAATGGCTGTTCAGGAAACAAAAAAGCAGCAGCAGCAACGTTTTCTCATGATTTCTCTGCTTTACGCTGGAGGATTAGGCTGATAAGTAGTCACCCAGCCACAGGACAGTTTGCCCTATCAGTGCAGCAGCACTTGTCAGAAATAGAACAGAGATATCAAGAAATACACACGCTCTCTGAGTACACCCACATTTTAGGTGTCATCCACCCCCTCGTGAACAGGGGAAGCAGGAAGGTCAAGTGTAGGTTACTGCCACAATACTGCTGCCTTAATAATGCTTCCTCTCCAGTTTGGTAACACTTGAGCAACAACACTGACCCACTCGTGTAATCATTTCATTTTCAGTTAAGATGGGAAACAGAAACAGGCCCTTTCCAGCAGGAGATGTTCTGGCTCTGGGTGGGCTCACCCACAAGAAGCTGGTCCCAGAGAGCAAGGAACATGCTTTTGCCAGCTGCTCGGCAAGGAGGGAACCTAATTACCTCCCTACAGCCTGGGGCTGGTATGTACATACAGACAAATTAAGGAGAAGTGACAATAAAGTTACCGAGATGTTTTTGACTTTAGCACTGAAGGACTTCAATTTGCACAATGGACAACAAATATTTCACACTGAACAATTCTGGATCAACTCTAGAAATTTCACCCAGGGCATAAGAAACAGGCATCATCTATCCATTAAACACAAGCAGCAAGAAAGATTGGGAGGCATTTCCTTCACAAAGCACGGCAGAATAGAAAGGGACTGAGGTTGACACCTGCTGCTTTTCTGGGTGAGGAACATGGCCATGAGATCGATATGAAAACCTGCAGCAGTAACCTCTTTTATTATACCTTTAACCTCAACAAGAATGCAAAGGTTGGATGCAGGCGATTCAGTTCAACAGCACCCTTCAACTGCACCCAGGTGTGCATACTAATTTCTTTTACCATATTATTATTAAAGAGCAGAACAAGAAAAGCTGCTTGAAAATAACATATAACCAACAACCATATGTAATCGGGAAACGTCAGCGCAGCGTGAGGCCCATCTCTGCACAGAACAGATTTCAGCTGCATTAAGAGCTCACAAGCCAGCGGCAAAACTTGAACAAAGTCATGTCAGACTAGAAACTCAGACATCAAGCAAACCCAGCTCTAGGACAGCCAACACAGTCAGTGCTTAACCACAGAGAAGGGACCTCCTGCCAGGCTCACAGGTCCATTGCAACAGCCAGCCAGCTTCTACCATGTTTTGCAGCTAGTCAGTTGAAAGGAAGAAATCAACACCTTTAGGGCTGAGCAGTCAGCAAGAGCAGGAGGTTTGAAGTGTTTGCCACCTCACTGAGGACCCCAGCTTGAACTCTCCATCACAAACAACCCCAGCAAACCAGCCAAAGTGTTGACATACCATATTCATAAGACATAAAGAGCAGCAGCTCTTACCTTGGATTCCTTCTCCAAGAGGTGTATTTGAGGTCTGAGTCCCCTTTGCAGAGGTAATTTCCTAGGCAGAGACTCCCAATTGCAGCTCAGACCTCTCTGATTACTGAATGCAGCTCAGGTGGAAGCACATGGATGCCAAGAGGAGATTCATCACAAGCCAGGCACCAGGTGGGGACCAGCAGGAGCCAGGCTGGGCAGTAAGAAGCAGCCTAAGCACTGGTGGATAACTCATACACTTCTTTCCTGGTACTCCACAACCTCTTGGCTGTATCACTGCTAGCTGGCTTAACTGTGCAGGCTTGCAGAGCCCAGGGGACTCTCCATCAGTGCTATGAACACATCCTGCTGCACTGAGAGGTCACTGGTAACCTTCAGTGTGGGCTGGCAACAGCTCTGTGCAGTACAGGACGAACCTTAAAGGCCTGAAAAGCAGCCTCTACTGCTCAGTACCATCCCTTTGCCTTGATCTGCTGTTCTCCAGCTTGCAGGGCTGGGGCAGTGGACACAAGAGCAGCTACCAGCCACACAGCTACCAGTGCTTCACATGTCCTCAAACATGAGGACACGTGAGCTACGCTCATTCCTAGTGAGCAAGAAGAGCAGGAACGGTGCCCTCACCTCAGCCTTCACCCCGATACCCACAGCTCCTTGCTGCCATGGAGTTATGGGCACAACCAAGTGGTGAAGCCTCTCAAGTAAAGCAGAGCTGAGTGTTACAAAACTAAAACCAGCATTAGAGTCAATCACTACCTTCCACCAGCAGCACTCACCAGTGTCCTGAGCTGATGCCAGCACCCATCACAAGTGGTCCCACACTGCAGCTGTGCTGCCTCAGGTATGCTCCCTGCAGCCAGGGCAGCAGGAGAGAGAATGCCTGGGGTTTCACTCCCCAGGAGGAAGAAGGAGATAAAGTTGTGAGGTCACAATGGCTCCTGGAATGTAAAGGGCTGCTAGGAACCTGTGGGGACTGAGGGACTGGTTCTGGTAGGGGAAAGGATACTTGTGTGGAGTAACTGGGCATTGGAAGAGGAATCAGCATCCTGCCTGTGACTGGGTTATTAACAAAATGACAACGTCCCTTCTACTGAGAGACAGCCAAACACCAGAGAGGGCAAAGAACTTTTAGTCAAACTGTTGGCTGTTATCTATCCTTTGCTAGCAATCATCTGATTTCAGTGGCCAGCTCACGTTTTGGATGATGGAAACCACAGTTATCTCCAGATTTGTGCACTCCTGGATCACTCTGGTGAATACCTGATCTGTTTCTAGAAAGGCCAGATAATCATCCTTCCATCAAACCAGCCAGTGCACATGGTACAGTGCTCACCCTGTCCTTCCAGCAGCTATTAAAGGGCAGCTGACACCTGAGCTGGCACAAAGCTGCTCGGTGCAAGGTGAAGAGCACGTTTGCAGCCCAACGGCTGCTGTCTGCCATGTGGCTGCAGCACTTGTCTCACAGAAGGGCCTGAAAGGCAGATTTACAGCATTGTCATATTGGGACTGAAAGCTGACTGTATCTTGCTTTTAGATATGAAGCTCTAATAGAAATCACCAAGACTTCCCAGTAAAATTGGGAGAAATCAGACTCAACATTTTAAGAGGAAAGACAAAATCCTCCAAAGTCACTGGGCAGAGAATTGGGTTTACAATGTAGCTGCAATTTTATAGCCAGGGCTTTCCTCAGACCCTCCTGAGGATAAAGAGGGTGCTAAGGCAACTGGAGAAGGTGAAGAGGGAACAGCCAAATATCCTAAGAGGTTCTTTGAAATCAGAAGGAATGTCACTCATTAGATCTGAAAGAGCCAGTGTTGTACAGAGTTAAAAACACAGAACAGCACGTATAATCCTAGCGTGGCTGCCCTGGCTGTAATTAACTCACCCACCAAACGAAGGGCAGACACAAGGAGAAATAGCCACTGTGTTAACTGGTGAATGGACTGTAACTGCATCAGCAGTGCTCTGACTTACGTTCTCTTTGACTTTGACACCCTGGCACTTGCTGCAGCCCCTGCCTCAGGGTAAATGGACACACAGCACAGCTAAAGAAATTCTAGCCCAAACTGGAATGAAACTTCCAGAGTGTGGGATTATGCAGGGAGCACAGGCTGAGCCCTTTAATAAGATAACTTGACTTTATGAAGCAAAGCTACGACTTCTTCAAAGTCACACCTCGGGTGCACCATGCATCACGGGCACTTTGGGAAGCACCTCGATGTCAGGAGCTGAAAATCCTTCTGGCACACCAAGTATTTTCGTGATTGCTCAATCCCAGACTCAGTCTGAACTACCCAGCGCTGGGAGGTGGTCAGATCAATATTTGCAATGGAAAATCTTGGACAAAAGGACTAATTATATTGTGTACACAGAGTCGTTACTTGTTTTGTAATATGACGGGATGGCTCTTGGGAAGAGGGCTGCAGACATGAGATAACACTCGTGCTCAATGCAGGGAGCGTGGGGGGGAGCTCAGAACATTCCCTTCCACTCTGCGAGGGCACAAATGCTCAACAGCTGCATCTATGGAAGAATTGTTCTGAAGTTTTAAGCTGAAGGCAGCCCGCCGAGGAACTTCTTGGGAAACTGGTGAACTTTAACCTTCCCAGGATAAGAATGTGAAGAGAAGTGTGAATGGGAAAGCTTTCAATGCACTGATAGACGTGAGAAATCCTTTGTCTCTAGAGAGGGCTGCAGAGCCCTTCTTGTGCCTGATCCCCTGCGAGGAAGGCAGGCTGAGCCACAGTGACTTTGTTCTGCTAAGTGGCAGCTAAAGGTTTTACTGCGGTCACTGCTCCATTCAGCAGCCATGGAAGGATTCAAACCAAAGAGCAGCTCTTATTCTAGGGACAGACAGGATCTTGAGCAATGCATCCTCCCTGCTCTGCAGCTTTTTCAAGCAGAGTGCTCACCAGCACAAGCCCCAAATCTCACTCAGATTTACCGAGTCTGTCCTGTATGCTCAATGCACCGTTTGTTGGTGCTGACACCTTTATTTCACACCCATGTACACTAACACTGCCAGGCTAAAATAGTGGCTTTAGCCTTTTAAAATGAGTATTTCATTCAAAGTGCAAGAGGCACGGAGTGCTGGGCTATCAGCAACAAACATGCTTCCCAAGGACGAGGCAGTCTCAAGAGTCCTGAAAGTGCTTAGTTCTCCTACAGCACGTACCAGGAAATGAAGTCCCGTCTGTTGCCTCACGGAGGGACACCACAATGCAATCTCTGCCAAAGATGAGAGATTCTTCTCTTGCTCTTACTTGAGAGCATTTGAACACTAACCCCCTTCACCCGATCTGCTGGCAGCCTCACTCAGGGGCAGCCATGAATTAACTTTATATCTTACTGCTTCCTTTGTCCAAGTGGGAGAAAAATGTCACAATTTTGTTCAAAACCAGTTTCCTACTTTGATCTACAAAACAGACTTCCCCATGCAAGGCGTTTTAGATACTCCCCAGCCAAATCCCACCCCCTGTCCTCCAAGCCCATGGTTTGCTTAAGCATTTTATTGGCATGACGAAAATTAATTTCAGTTCTTCAGTCACAGCCTGATGCGAGCAAAGGTCTGACATTACCTTTATCCTGGAAAAAGTTGGAGTTATTGTTTGAAACGGGGCAGAAGCCCATATGGTGAAAGGGGCTGCTGCCTGAAGCACCCAGATTAAGGATGAAAGCAAAGCTGTCCATCCTCTGGAGCATCAACAGGATAGCATTTTATCCCCTGGAATAGCCCCACATTGCTGTGGCTCACCAGTTATCAGCAGTAACCCATGCTTACAGGCTGCCCTCTGGCAAAGAGGGAAGAGGTTTGAACTCAAAAGCTACATAACCAGTCAGGGTCAAGTAAAAAAAAAAAAAATAAAAAA